>JAXIVJ010002308.1:80000-105000 GCA_036785665.1 Chirona hameri
CTGTGTGTAGTCGCTGACACAGGCAGTGCCACCTGGCTGTGTGTAGTCGCTGACACAGGCAGTGCCACCTGGCTGTGTGTAGTCGCTGACACAGGCAGTGCCACCTGGCTGTGTGTAGTCTCTGCCACAGTCAGTGCCACCTGGCTGTGTGTAGTCTCTGCCACAGTCAGTGCCACCTGGCTGTGTGTAGTCGCTGACACAGTCAGTGCCACCTGGCTGTGTGTAGTCGCTGACACAGTCAGTGCCACCTGGCTGTGTGTAGTCGCTGCCACAGTCAGTGCCACCTGGCTGTGTGTAGTCGCTGACACAGGCAGTGCCACCTGGCTGTGTGTAGTCGCTGCCACAGCCCGTGCCACCTGGCTGTGTGTAGTCGCTGACACAGTCAGTGCCACCTGGCTGTGTGTAGTCGCTGCCACAGTCAGTGCCACCTGGCTGTGTGTAGTCGCTGCCACAGTCAGTGCCACCTGGATGTGGACCGACGGACGGCTGTGGACCGACGCGCATAGTGAGGATGTTGGCGATTTAGCCTGAACCAATTGCTGACATCCATGCATATACGGTAGTGCATTCACGCTTAACATGTCAGCATCAGGCAAGTCATTTTTAAATATTTTGAGGCAAAAAAAGTTTCAGAGCACTTCAGGTCACCATATGACGTTTTTTTTTAAAGATTTACTTTGCACCGTTGCATGCTGAACGGGATGTACTTTCATGTTGCTGTTGGCCGTGTTGGGCTCATATGTAGTAGCAGTCGTCAGTTTCAACTTAAAATGGCCAATAATGTTATCAACTCACTGGGGAAGGTCATACTAGGTCACCGGAGGTCCGTTAGTCCTCGTGACCTGGCCTGACCTGACCTGAAGTTTTAAACGGCATTTACCGCCAGTTGCTCCCGGAAATCGTCCGAAACCATACAGCCTCATCGTGACAATCATATATTACAAAGCCTGTTAATTTTTCAAGTCTGACCTAAGCTGACCTCATTTGACCTGATGTGACCTTTCTGTGACATTGACCTGACCTTGACCAGAGTATGGCTTGTGACCACTCATTTCACGTGAAAATACGAGACGGATCAATTGCTGACCATTCTCACCCAGTTAGAGTAAAATGTAAGCTTGTTTAGTTCAAAGAAGATCAACGAGGAAGGTCTCTGACGCCAAAGGTCACCGAAGGTCAAGCCTGGGTTCTTTGGAATCGGAGAGATGAGAGATCTGTCGAATGTCGTTGGAATCATTACGTTCTGGGCATTGATTCGTTTCGCCGGACTGCCGTCCAACGCCCCTTGATAGGCGCTAGCACGTTCTTCTCACACTGCGAGACCGGTTCATATGTGCGCACAAAGCTTTGACCCAAGACTTGTTGGAAGAAGTATATGATCGTCTGGTTGGAAGACTTAGAGATCAGTTGTCTTTCATACTAATACTCAGACAATGTGCCTTTCCGGTAGCACATGACGTCCAAAGCTCAAGCCTAAGATGCTTACCGAGCGTGCAGGCCTAAGAGGCTGCAGCTACGAACAAAGGAATTCCACCGCTGTATTTCTGAGGCAAAACTGGTCCAGAAACATGTCCTTGTATTTATATTAATCAATTTCGAATTTTGACCTGATGTGACCTGACCTTGACCTGAGTTTGACACTAACTTCACATAAATGAAGTCAGGTGGAAAAATGACTATCACTATCGAATTCTACATGGCTGAGCGGGACAGTGCTCGCGACACGTGGCTGTGCCTGCGCACGCCGGAGGCGAAGGCAGACTTCACCGAGCTGCGGAACAGCGTCAATAGTCGGCTTATCGCGGCCAGGCGGCAGTTCCTGTGCGGCGAGCTGACCTCGGGCGACCGCGGGGGCTTCTGGTTGACCTTCAAGAGGTTCGCCATGGCCTCCCCCGAGCCGGCTGGCGGCGCGCTGCCCTCGGACCAGGGGGGCACTGAGGAGAGGGCGGACGAATTCAACCGCTACTTCGCGGACGTCGGACCTCGCATCGCTGCCGGCTTGCGGGGGGCCGTCATTGCGGGCCGTGGGGACCTCAGGCCGCCTACTGTCTGTTCAACGGGTTTCCAGTTCATACCTGTTACTCTCCCGGAACTGTCCCGGTCTGTCAGGAAGATGAGTTCGTCGCGAGCGGTGGGACTGGACGAGATTCCTCTGGAGGCCATCCGTGAGTGCTTTCCGGTGATCGGTCCACACCTGCTTCGTCTCATTAACCTCTCGTTGACCACCAAAGTGTTCCCTGACGCATGGAAGACGGCGTGTGTCGTCCCGATACCAAAATCAGGCGACCCTACTGTGCCATCGAACAATCGTCCTTTTTCACTTCTCAGTGTCTTGTCAAAAATCTTGGAGAAAGTAGTATGCTGTCAACTAACTAGTTATCTTAGCTCGGCCTATCTGTTTAGCCCATCTCAGTATGCGTATAGGGTGCGCCACTCTACCGAGGACGCCGTGCTCGCCGCTGTCGAGCGCCTGGTCAGGAACAACGACAGAGGGCTCGTATCGTCGGTAACGACAGTCGACCTATCCAAGGCGTTTGACAGCGTCGACCACGGCGTCCTCCTTACAAAACTGTCTTGGTACGGTGTTATGGACATTGACTGGTTCCGTAGTTATTTGAGCGGCCGAGGGCAGATTGTTCGGGGTGGACGACGCTGTTTGCCGGTGTCATGCGGAGTGCCCCAGGGCTCGATTATTGGACCGATTCTCTTTATATTGTTTACCGCCGACCTGCCGTGCTACTTGTCTCACGGAAGTCTGACTACCTACGCTGATGACACAGTGCACCTGGACTGCACGTCTCCGGACGGGTTCGGCCTCGATGATTTAAAAAAACAGACTAGAAACCACCGTAAACGAGCTCCAGGTCTGGTTTAACGCTAATTCACTGAAAATGAACGAAGGAAAAACAGACTTCATGCTAGTCGGGTCCAGGCAAAATCTGAAAAAGTCGGCAAACTTCTACTTCAAAATCGGCGACTCGACAGTACGACCTTCGGAGAAGGTCAAGGCTCTGGGCGTTATTATCGACGCCGGGCTGACTTGGGGGGCGCATGTGACGGCTGTAGTCCAGAAATGTAACCGAATTCTTGTAACCCTGTACAAGTTTCGGCATTACTTCTCCAGTGATGTCATCAAAATTATCATTCAGGCCTACGTCTTTCCACACATCACTTACTGCCTGAGCGTGTGGGCTGCGGCTGCCAAGGGTCAGCCACACAAAATTCAAAAAGTTATTAACTTTGCAGCGAGGCTCGTCACTGGATTCAAAAAGTATCACCACATCACACCGGCTCTTAAGACACTGAACTGGCCAAGGATCGAGACTCTGGTAGTGCGCCGTGACCTTGTCAAAGTGTTTAGCGCACTGATGCACGATGACTCGCCTGTAGCGATCCGGGAAATGTTCACTCGACGGAGCGACGTGTCAACAAGGCGGACTCGCGCCTCTGAGAGAGATGACCTGCATGTGATCAAATGCAACCCGAGTGCATCGCAGCGGGTGTTCTCCCACCGTGCGGCTTTGGCGTGGAGCGTACTCCCGCCATCTGTCCGGAATAAGCCCACAGTCAACGCCTTCAAGGCGGCGTTACAGGATAGCCATGCTCTTAATTAAGTCTTAGCATGTTTTTTTACCGTGCCTCTGATTCGTTTTACTTTGTCGTTTTGCGGTGTTTACTGTGTTTCTTTTTACAATGTATTTGCGTATGGGTTTTGCCCATTTATGTACCCGACGTGGAACAGTAATACCCATACCTATGGAATGTTCTAATAAACTGAACTGAACTGAACTGAACTGAACTGAACTGAACAAGTAAAATAACCCATAAAACATGTGTTGCATGACTCGTAGATATTTTGCGCATAGTGACCTTTTGCGACCTGACCTTGACCTTGACCTTTGCCAACAATCTCAGTTTATCTCATGCGGGATGTGTATCATACCTTTGGGAGCACTTTGGGTGATTATGGTCGCCATCGAAGGCTTTGGGTGGAAAGTATGGCCCATATACTAAAATACGTCGATTTTGACCTTTGACCTGATCGTGACCTGACAGGTGACCTCAATTGGACATGGTTTAGTGTTATTTTTATTTGTCCCATTGAGAGCTTTCGAATGCCGCCTGGCACGTCTCGCTGCGATCATTGGTTCGGAAGATAACCAGGGGGCGGTTAACGCCCCCAACCCCAGTCAATGGCGTTCGGCTGAGACCCCAGTCAATGGCGGGGTATAAGTCCTCGGGAAGCAAGAATAAGCAACTACATCGAGCTGGCTCATGCACAGCAATATGTAGGGAGTCGAATGGTGGAGGAATCGGTGTGTCAACTCGTGTCGTACATTGTTATTTCTGTTTTTGAAAAAAATAGTCAATTTATTTGTTGCCGTTTGAAACACTCTGCAGCCGAAGATAGTGGGTACTAAAATATAATATAATTGTAATGTATGCACGTTGCTGTATTCCCAATGAAAGTGGCTAACCAACCATGTATTATTTTTTGGCTCAGTCATTGCCTGTATCCAGTACTGATGCATCTAAATGCAGGGCATACATCAGCATTATTATCAACTGCACGAAAAAAAAATCACACAATAGTTGACTTTAGGTCAGTTTGCTTACTTGAAAGCATACATATACAGTGAAATGAGTCACATAACATTAAAATACGAACAATTTTGCATCATTTGAGTACGAAAAATTGCAAGAAAGAAAGAAAGAAAGAAAACTATTTTGAATTAAGTCAGGCTAAATCGGGAAAAGTCCCCACAGTGCGACGGCTGTGGACCGCCGGAGTGCGGAGCGGGGAGACGGAGTTTGTGCCACCTGGCTGTGGACCGACGGCTCGGTGACCGCCGGAGTGCGGGACGGGGAGACGGAGCATGTGCCACCTGGCTGTGGACCGACGCGACGGCTCGGTGACCGCCGGAGTGCGGAGCGGGGAGACGGAGTATGTGCCACCTGGCTGTGGACCGACGGCTCGGTGACCGCCGGAGTGCGGAGCGGGGAGACGGAGTATGTGCCACCTGGCTGTGGACCGACGGCTCGGTGACCGCCGGAGTGCGGGACGGGGAGACAGAGTATGTGCCACCTGGCTGTGGACCGACGGCTCGGTGACCGCCGGAGTGCGGAGCGGGGAGACAGAGTATGTGCCACCTGGCTGTGGACCGACGGCTCGGTGACCGCCGGAGTGCGGGACGGGGAGACGGAGTATGTGCCACCTGGCTGTGGACCGACGGCTCGGTGACCGCCGGAGTGCGGGACGGGGAGACGAAGCATGTGCCACCTGGCTGTGGACCGACGCGACGGCTCGGTGACCGCCGGAGTGCGGAGCGGGGAGACGGAGTATGTGCCACCTGGCTGTGGACCGACGGCTCGGTGACCGCCGGAGTGCGGGACGGGGAGACGGAGCATGTGCCACCTGGCTGTGGACCGACGGGACGGCTCGGTGACCGCCGGAGTGCGGAGCGGGGAGACGGAGTATGTGCCACCTGGCTGTGGACCGACGGCTCGGTGACCGCCGGAGTGCGGGACGGGGAGACGGAGCATGTGCCACCTGGCTGTGGACCGACGCGACGGCTCGGTGACCGCCGGAGTGCGGAGCGGGGAGACGGAGTATGTGCCACCTGGCTGTGGACCGACGGCTCGGTGACCGCCGGAGTGCGGGACGGGGAGACGGAGCATGTGCCACCTGGCTGTGGACCGACGCGACGGCTCGGTGACCGCCGGAGTGCGGAGCGGGGAGACGGAGCATGTGCCACCTGGCTGTGGACCGACGCGACGGCTCGGTGACCGCCGGAGTGCGGAGCGGGGAGACGGAGTATGTGCCACCTGGCTGTGGACCGACGGCTCGGTGACCGCCGGAGTGCGGGACGGGGAGATGGAGTATTCGTGGACTGCCCGGACGGAGGCTGCCACGTGATCAGAGAGGCGGCGAGGGCACAATGTGCTCCAGCTACCGTGCCGAGATGGTTTCGGTTCGAGCTGCCACCGAGTAACTCCTACAACACCCGGCCCACACGGACCACCCCGTCATCCTCTGCTTGGACTCGCCGGCCGCCCTGGCGACGCTACGAAGTGACCCAGCTGCCCAGACTTCGCCCCGAGTGCTGCCGTCTGGGAGGGGCTGGACCTGGTCGCTCTGGCGAGAAGCGTCTCCCGGGAGATACTCCTCCAGTGGGTTTCAGCCATCTGTGACTTGGATGTAAACGAGAGAGCAGACGCCTGAAACACCTAGAATCCGTCTACCCGACGACACCGGAGAAGGTCCGGAGCAGCCGAGTGGTCCGACGACACCGGAGAAGGTCCGGAGCAGCCGAGTGGTCCGACGACACCGGAGAAGGTCCGGAGCAGCCGAGTGGTCCGACGACACCGGAGAAGGTCCGGAGGCACCCGACGACACCGGAGAAGGTCCGGAGCAGCCGAGTGGTCCGACGACACCGGAGAAGGTCCGGAGGCACCCGACGACACCGGAGAAGGTCCGGAGGCACCCGACGACACCGGAGAAGGTCCGGAGGCACCCGACGACACCGGAGAAGGTCCGGAGGCACCCGACGACACCGGAGAAGGTCCGGAGCAGCCGAGTGGTCCGACACCGGAGAAGGTCCGGAGCAGCCGAGTGGTCCGACGACACCGGAGAAGGTCCGGAGGCACCCGACGACACCGGAGAAGGTCCGGAGCAGCCGAGTGGTCCGACGACACCGGAGAAGGTCCGGAGGCACCCGACGACACCGGAGAAGGTCCGGAGCAGCCGAGTGGTCCGACACCGGAGAAGGTCCGGAGCAGCCGAGTGGTCCGACACCCGAGAAGGTCCGGAGCAGCCGAGTGGTCCGACACCCGAGAAGGTCCAGAGCAGCCGAGTGGTCCGACACCCGAGAAGGTCCGGAGCAGCCGAGTGGTCCGACACCCGAGAAGGTCCGGAGCAGCCGAGTGGTCCGACACCGGAGAAGGTCCGGAGCAGCCGAGTGGTCCGACACCGGAGAAGGTCCGGAGCAGCCGAGTGGTCCGACACCGGAGAAGGTCCGGAGCAGCCGAGTGGTCCGACACCCGAGAAGGTCCGGAGCAGCTGAGTGGTCCGACACCGGAGAAGGTCCGGAGCAGCCGAGTGGTCCGACACCCGAGAAGGTCCGGAGCAGCCGAGTGGTGGCGGCCCTGGAGATCGCCGCCAGGCGCCTCCAGAGCCGCAAGGCGACGCAGGAGTAATCCTGCCGGAAGGAAACAACAACAGCCACAACGGCTGCGGTACTGACCTGCCTCGACGGCCGGGTCGCGGTCAATGTTAGCTGCAGCCTGCTCCAGTCGCCGGTAGTCGGTACTGACCTGCCTCGACGGCCGGGTCACGGTCAATGTTGGCTGCCGCCCGCTCCAGTCGCCGGTAGTCGGTACTGACCTGCCTCGACGGCCGGGTCGCGGTCAATGTTGGCTGCGGCCCGCTCCAGTCGCCGGTAGTCGGACAATAGCTGGCTGCCCTGCTCTATGCTGCCCAGGCCGTCCAGATCTGGCGAACATAGCAGGACACGCGTAGGTACACATGCACCGTATAACCGTGCATTTACCGCCTATAGGGCTGCCTGGTATATACATTCCGCAACACGCGATCAACAGTGCCTTTGCATTGGCTAGTCATAGTCAGCCTTGTTGAAAGGACGCCAGCTGATCTCTGTTTCCATAGCGTTAGGTGTGGTCGGACCCGGGTCTAATACATCAGATGATCAGATGACGTGTCTGACGTCTAATACATCAGATGACGCGTCTTCGCATCAAAACGCAGTACGCACAAGGCTCGCTTGATGACAACCAGGATCCTGTTGGTTAACTGTGGGCCTTGGTGGCTGCTACTGCTGCTACTGCTACCTGTGAGCAGGTTGATGGGCCTGGTTACCTGTGAGCAGTTTGATGATGCTGGTTACCCGTGAGCAGGATCATGGGAATGGTTACCTGTGAGAAGGTTGATGATGTGGGTTACCTGTGAGAAGGTTGATGAGGCTGGTTACCTGTGAGGAGGTTGATAGGGCTGGTTACCTGTGAGATTGATGGGGCTGGTTACCTGTGAGCAGGTTGGTGATGTTGGTTACCTGTGAGCAGTTTGATGATGCTGGTTACCCGTGAGCAGGATCATGGGAATGGTTACCTGTGAGAAGGCTGATGATGTGGGTTACCTGTGAGCAGGTTGATGGGGCTGGTTACCCGTGAGCAGGTTGATGGGGCTGGTTACCTGAGAGCAGGTTGATGAGACTGGTTACCCGTGAGAAGGTTGATGAGGCTGGTTACCCGTGAGCAGGTTGATGGGGCTGGTTACCTGTGAGCAGGTTGATGGGGCTGGTTACCCGTGAGAAGGTTGATGAGGCTGGTTACCCGTGAGCAGGTTGATGGGGCTGGTTACCTGTGAGCAGGTTGATGAGACTGGTTACCCGTGAGCAGGTTGATGGGGCTGGTTAAGTGAGCAGGTTGATGGGACTGGCTACCTATAAGCAGGTTGATGAGGCTGGTTACCTATAAGCAGGTTGATGGGGACGGGGGACTGGTTACGTCCTGTGAGCAGGTTAATGGGGCTGGTTACCCGTGAGCAGGTTGATGAGGCTGGTTACCTGTGAGCAGGTTGATGGGGACGGGGGGCTGGTTACCTGTGAGCAGGTTGATGAGGCTGGTTACCTGTGAGCAGGTTGATGGGGAAGGGGGACTGGTTACCTGATAGCAGGTTGATGGGGAGGGGGGCTGGTTACCTGTGAGCAGGTTGATGAGACTGGTTACCTGTGAGCAAGTTGATGGGGAGGGGGGCTGGTTACCTGTGAGCAGGTTGATGAGACTGGTTACCTGTGAGCAGGTTGATGGGGAGGGGGGCTGGTTACCTGTGAGCAGGTTGATGAGACTGGTTACCTATAAGCAGGTTGATGGGGAAGGGGGACTGGTTACCTGATAGCAGGTTGATGGGGAGGGGGGCTGGTTACCTGTGAGCAGGTTGATGAGACTGGTTACCTGTGAGCAGGTTGATGGGGACGGGGGGCTGGTTACCTGAGAGCAGGTTGATGAGGCTGGAGCCGCCGGCCGGGCCGGAGCTGCCGGCCTCGTAGCCAGCCTGCTGCAGCAGGTGGCAGTGCAGTACCTGCTGGTACAGCTCGGCCAGCCAGCTGGTGCTGAGGTACACCAGTACGCCGCTGCTCAGCACGTCCTCCACAAACTCCGCCTGGGCATCGCCACGTCCAGTGGCGGGCACACAGACACAGACATGGTCAGAGAGCGGTCAGCGTGACAGGATGGCCGGCCAGTTCGGCAGGTCGCTGGCAGGGGCTGGCGACTCAGACGGTTAGTAGCCGGTTAGTAGCATGGCAGCATAGCATTGTTAGTAGCATACTAGTGGGTAGGGTAAGCAGCCCCCGGCAGCTGGAAACAGGCTGCAGGATCAGGACTGATGTGATGTGAGACGTGAATTGTCTCCGCCACGCACCGTGTACTGAATGCACCCCTGTGGGGTGGACACCCACCCAGGCGCGGTGCCGCGGCAGACACCCACCCGGGCGCGGTGCCGCTGCGGAGTTAGCCCGGGCGCGGTGCCGCTGCGGAGCACCCACCCGGGCGCGGTGCCGCTGCGGAGTTAGTCCGGGCGCGATGCCGCTGCGGAACACCCACCCGGGCGCGGTACCGCCACCCGGGCGCGGTGCCGCTGCGGAGTTAGTCCGGGCGCGGTGCCGCTGCGGAGTTAGTCCGGGCGCGGTGCCGCTGCGGAGTTAGTCCGGGCGCGGTGCCGCTGCGGAACACCCACCCGGGCGCGGTGCCGCCACCCGGGCGCGGTGCCGCTGCGGAGTTAGTCCGGGCGCGGTGCCGCTGCGGAACACCCACCCGGGCGCGGTGCCGCCACCCGGGCGCGGTGCCGCTGCGGAGTTAGTCCGGGCGCGGTGCCGCTGCGGAGTTAGTCCGGGCGCGGTGCCGCTGCGGAACACCCACCCGGGCGCGGTGCCGCCACCCGGGCGCGGTGCCGCTGCGGAGTTAGTCCGGGCGCGGTGCCGCTGCGGAGTTAGTCCGGGCGCGGTGCCGCTGCGGAGTTAGTCCGGGCGCGGTGCCGCTGCGGAGTTAGTCCGGGCGCGGTGCCGCTGCGGAGTTAGTCCGGGCGCGGTGCCGCTGCGGAGTTAGTCCGGGCGCGGTGCCGCTGCCGAGTTAGTCCGGGCGCGGTGCCGCTGCCGAGTTAGTCCGGGCGCGGTGCCGCTGCGGAGTTAGTCCGGACGCGGTGCCGCTGCGGAGCTAGTCCGGACGCGGTGCCGCTGCGGAGTTAGTCCGGACCGAACCCACGGCGGCTGTGCACACATCATCATTTCATCATATATTTCGGATGGCGCTCCATATATGGCATGGCTTTTCAGGCCAAGTGTCATGACAGTGACAAACAAAATCAGCATAATCACATACAAACCTAAACAGCAATAAAACACAAAACATACACATTGAAACTACGGTTAAAATGAATACAGCTAGCTCTCGCTCATCCACTTCCTGCAGCGCCTACGGCACATGGCTGACGTCCGTGACTGTCGCACATTCGTTGGGACGGTGTTCCACAGAGCACAGGCTCGATAACTAAAAAACTTACGGGCGTGCTCAGTGCGCACCCTGGGTAGCTGGAGCTGCATATTCTCGGTAGCCCGTGTTTGCCTGCTCGATACATCGCCACGGTGTTCACAACATTCAGAAAGACATTTCGACGCATGTGAGTTGTTCAAGAGGTAGTGTTAAGTTCCACAGTCACTCTCCGCCACTAACTGGTCTATCTTGGGTCATTCAAGCTCCTCCAACAATGCAGTCACATGGGCAGAGCGCCGCGCTCCCATAACAACCTGTGCACAGTGGATTATGACCTTCTGTAGACGGTGTCGCTGCACAACGCCACAACCAGACCAAACAGACATGCAGTAGCGGATGTGAGGGAAAATAAACATTTCTACGATCATCTTTGTCAACTTCCCTTGTACTTTGACTTCCCTTGTAAGCCCCGCGCGAATTTCGACAGTCCACCCAGGGTGGCGTAACATCGGCGAATCACTGCTGACACATGTGACTCGAACGTCAGTCCGGCATCGACTATCACGCCCAGAATCTTGACGTTGGCGGAGGGCTGGATGAGTGCGTTGCCAAATTGTACATGGCATTATGAGTTAAGCCGCCGCCTTTGCGACTTTATTAGAATAAGATCAGTCTTTGTAGAATTAATTTTAAGGCAGTTTTGAATAAACCAATGACTTGCCAGATCCAGCGTGCATTCAACGTGTGATTTCAACTCCAAGATTCCTTTGGGTGATCCCCGATGCAGAAACTGAACGTCATCAGCGTACATCACGGTCTTTGAATCTAAATACGATGACAAATCGTTAGTAAAAATTAAAATAAAATTGGTCCAAATAGCGATCCCTGAATTATACCGTGAGTGATTCAGGTTTCACCTCGTCACCACCCCGCACCATCTGACATCTGCCACTCAACCAGTCCCGGAACCAGTGCGTGTCGATTCCATACCAGCCTAGCTTTTCCAAGAGTCGGGGGTGCTGACGCTGTCGAAAGCTTTACTGGTGTCAGCTGTTGTGAGACACCCGATGTGGCCCTCATCGAGGCCATCCATGAAAAAACTGACAGCGCTCAGCATCGCCGACTCCGTGGACCGGCCAGGCCGGAACCCGTGCTGTACATCAGTCAGGATGTCATGTTCGAGCAGGTAGGTCATCAGCTGAACACACACAACGCTCTCTGCTATTTTTGCGACAACTGACAGCAGCGACAGAGGACGGTAGTTTGACGGGTCATCTGCACAGCCAGACTTATGCAATGGAACGACACTGGCCACTTTCCATTCAGCTGGCAACTCTCCAGACACAAGTGACGCATTGACAATGTTCAGCAGATGCGGTCCTACGCCAGGAAATCTCCTGCGCAGCATACCGATCGTGACCCCGTCAATTCCACTCGCCCTCGACGCTGACATGCGCGTCATGGCAGATGACAGTTCGGGCAGCGTGATCGTGCGAACGCGGAAAGCACCGCTCACCACGCGCGCCGGCCGCGGCGACAGTGGCGCCATCGTGCGCTGCGCCTCCTCTAGCGCGGCAGCCACGCGCGGGCCGACGGACGCCAAGTGCTCGCTTAGCCGGTTCGCCCAACGAGTGCTGCTTGGAGGCGGCGATGCCGAAGGTGATGCTCCCCCGGGTGTGATCAGGAATCGTCGGATGTAGTTCCACGTGGTGCGCCGTGATCGGCGGTATGACGTCAGGAAGAAGGCTGATTTGGCGTTGAGCTGAGCGCTCTTCACGCGGTTGCGGCAGACTCGAAACCGCTGACTCGCTTTCTCGTCGGCTGGCCGCTCGCGCCTCTCCGCATCTGTCAGGTCACGCTCTCTCATCAGAGCCCGCAGGTTGTGTCGTTTTCGGAGAGCCACGGTGATGGTGCGTGTCTCGGCCTGATGGTCTTCTCCGGCATGTGTCTGTCCATCACCGGCGACCACACCGCAAGCCATGCCTTCCACTTGTCAGTGGGATCAGCCGAGCCGCCGTACACCGCCGACCAGTCAGACACCAGCAGGTCGAGGCACAGCGCGTCAGGCACCAGGTCCCGCGTTGATCTGATCGTGATCTCGGCAGGACGGCGGCGCTCTCGACGCAACGACGTCTCGGCGATCACGAGGTCGTGGTCGGACCAGCTGCATGGTTCCACCCTGGCAGCAGTGACCTCATCTGATGACCGCACCAAAACGTGGTCAATCAGAGTCCCGGACTCAGCTGTCGGGTCGGGCTGGTCACCAGCTGTTTCATGCCCAAGTCGCCGATCATCTGTGCTGAACACGTGCGCGGTACTTGTTGGACAATACACGGCGACAACATAACAAGGACCACCCACCGGGACATGCAGTCTGTAGCCGTCAGCAATCAAATCAAATATAAAGATATGCGAAAACGCACCATTAAAGGGAAATATTCACCGTTTCTCACACAAATGGAGTTATTACTTGAAATCGATAGACAAGACCAAAATATATTGTAAATTTATCACATTTTGCATATAACAATTCCTACCGAGAGATATTTCAAGTCAGAGTTGATAAGCGATCCACGCTTATAACGACCAGTATTTGGATTACTTGGTACTTGGTAACGAATTTCGAATTCCGGGCTCGTCTCGTATTGTTTTTTGACCAAATTGTATGGGAAATGTCTATTGTGTTTATGTGCCCTAATATCCTTAACAATCAACAAACATTGAATAATAAGGTAACCAAATTAGCAGTTAACTTGGGTACGCTACGACGGCCTGGTTAGTAGTTGCAACCCTCATTTTTTTTGTTTAATTGGTGAATTTGTTTTCAACATTAGGCGTTGTGTATAGTTTTGTCTCTGGCTGTATACAACACTATGCTTTAGCTTAGCATGCAAAATAATAATTTAGAAGAAAAACAATCAACAAACAATGACAACAACTGGCAATTAAATCAGAAGTTCACTTGGGCACGAAACGGCGACCTATTTAGTGTCGGGTAATTTGTTTCAGGGACCAATCAAAGACGATATCAAAAGAAAGAAAAGCGCCAGATATGTCGCGCTTCCAAATAGGGAAGGGAAAACACCGATCATGAACTCCGAAAGAAGTATATGTACTTGTTTGTTAAATTTAGTAAAAAATAATTTTCGAAATAGAAAAAGTTGTGATTTCATTTTTAAATTGAGACTCGATCAATTTGATACCATACACGATGCATAAGATAATGCAGAAAAGTAGATCAAAAGGTGAATATTTCTCTTTAAGGTGCCAGTCACCCAATCAGAAACAGCGCAGCAGTATGATTCACGAGAAAATACAACTCCCAACATAGGCGCACGCGGGGGGGGGGGGGGCAAACGGGGCAATTGCCCCCCCCCCCCCCCCTGAGGGTCTGTACGTGCCCCCTTTGGTCGAAAAAAATGAATGATTTTTTTTATTTTTTTAAGAGAAAAATGGTGAAAATATGCCCTTTTAAAAATATAGTGGGCCAAATCCGGTGAGTTTTATTTTGGTGGGGGTACTTTATGCCCTCCTGAGCAAAAATTGCCCCCTCCTGGAGTAAATCCGGCGGCAACACCGCCTCCCAGTACAGATCACTGTACCAACAGCCGGCGGCAACACCGCCTCCCAGTACAGATCACTGTACCCAGTACAGATCACTGTACCAACAGCCGGCGGCAACACCGCCAATCCCAGCCGACTGACCTGCCGTGCTGCCGGCACGTCTGACCTCGGCCACTGACCTGACCTGACCTCAGTGACCTTGCCAGCCGACTGACCTGCCGTGCTTCCGACACGTCTGACTCGGCCACTGACCTGACCTGACCTCAGTGACCTTGCCAGCCGACTGACCTGCCGTGCTGCCGACACGTCTGACCTCGGTCACTGACCTGACCTGACCTCAGTGACCTTGCCAGCCGACTGACATGCCGTGCTGCCGACACGTCCGACCTCGGCCACTGACCTGCCCTGACCTCAGTGACCTTGCCAGCCGACTGACCTCAGTGACGGTGAGCGCCGCCGTCTTGCCGCTGTAGTAGCCGCTGCGGATCATCTTCAGGTTAAGCAGCAGCGCCGCGTAGCACGCCAGGTACACGCCGTCAGCGTTAATTATCATCAGCTGGTCCGGCTCGGTCCGGCTCAGGTCAGACTGGGAGCTGTATAGACCTGAGGAGCGTCAAGTCAGGTCAGACTGGGAGCAGTACAGACCTGGGGAGCGTCAAGTCAGGTCCGACTGGGAGCTGTACAGACCTGGGGAGCGTCAGGTCAGGTCCGACTGGGAGCTGTACAGACCTGGGGAGCGTCAAGTCAGGTCCGACTGGGAGCTGTACAGACCTGGGGAGCGTCAGGTCAGGTCCGACTGGGAGCTGTACAGACCTGGGGAGCGTCAAGTCAGGTCCGACTGGGAGCCGTACAGACCTGGGGAGCGTCAGGTCAGGTCCGACTGGGAAGGTCAGACCGCCGAGTAGGTATGGAATCTGCAGGCCCCCTCTACCCACCCCCGCGGTGATTACGCGTCCTCTCGGGAGGCACCTCTGTCTCTGACGGGCGCCGGCCAGCGGCAGCGTCCCTACCGTCGCAGTACTTGGAAGCGAACTCCTGGACGGCCTGGTCCACCTCCAGGCAGCTGCGGATGGCCATCAGCGAGGGCAGCAGGGCGCGCAGCGTCTGCACGAAGTGACGGCAGTGGCGGCGCTCCTGTTCACTGGAGCTGTCGTAATGCTGCCGGCATGGAGAGGACGGTGAGGTCGGAGAGGACGGTGAAGACGGAGAAGACGGAGAGGACGGAGAGGTCGGAGAGGACGGTGAGGTCGGAGAGGACGGAGAGGTCGGAGAGGACGGAGAGGACGGAGAGGGCGGAGAGGGCGGAGAGGACGGAGAGGACGGAGAGGACGGAGGGGACGGAGAGGACGGAGAGGACGGAGAGGACGGAGAGGACGGAGAGGACGGAGAGGACGGAGAGGACGGAGAGGACGGAGATGTCGGAGAGGACGGAGAGGACGGAGAGGACGGAGAGGACGGAGAGGACGGAGACAGACAGACAAAGGCTTGACAAGCTGACAAGGCTTGACAAGGCGACTGTGTTAGCTCTACTCTACTCTAAAGTTCAGCGCCAACATGGACTGATTGAAATGGCGAGTATAGCGCCATGCTGGTCCAGTGTGTATCTAGCTGGTAAATATATTAATTTCAGGGAAAAAATACATAAATAACTCTGATTCTTACTTCTAATGTTTGTCTTGTAAAATATTTTCCTTATTTCCATTATATTTCTATAGAACCAATCAAGCAAGCATTTCCATTGAACAAATATATGAAACACCTGGTCTGTGTAAACAAATCATTTTCATGATCAATGATTTATCAGGTCAGCAAGAACATAGGTTAAGGTAGATACTTTATACTTACCTGAAAATCGTTGTGCTCAACTCAGGCAATACCTACTCACTGAAAGAAAAACTACGAAGATGCCTACATTTCAATGGTTTGGTTTGTTTTGTATTCAAGTCCCAGAATTGTCAAGTTATGGCCCCCTGAGGAAAACAAATGTACACTAGATAAATTGAGATTCTCTGAACGCTTACTGTAAACCCGCTTCTGAGTGTCTCCCGAAAAAGTCAATGGGATAACGGATAACGGATCACTGGGATACCGGGTTAACGGGTTAACGGAATAGCAGGTCAAGTTACCTCTCGAAGAATGTAAATGTGTTGACTGGTTAACGGGTGAACGGGTAAAACATCCACTAGTGCCCAGCCTCTGTCAGTAGGTGTCTGCAGCTCACCTGGTGTGGCCGGTCGGCGGTCTCCTGTCCCACCCGCAGCCGCCGCAGTCGGCAGCTTTCTTCCACCAGTCGCCGCCTCCGACACTCCTCCGCCTCCGAGGTCAGCTGTCAAAGGTCACAGATGCAGGTCACAGGCCGCCGGCCAAACGGTCACGCACGGCCACACCACCAGATCAGGGGCGAAACTTTCCAGATCGCAATCGAGTTGCATCTGGAGAACAGGTCATTGAGATTTGAGAGGTTGCGTTGAAAAGGTCCAAATACCATTTTAAACAGTACGTGTTAACCGAGTATAAGGTCACCTTGAAAGTTGTCTTTGAAATTTCGCTATACAGGGTATTTCGAGCTGAAAAAAACGAATATGACATTTGTTTGGACGATAGATGGATATCCGTCGAAAAATGGGCATGTTTCTCTATTCTCCTTCCTGGCCCAAAAAAAAACAACTTAATGACAATATATGACGTCATGCATATGGCAGCTTGGATATGGAAACTATTGCACACAATAACGACGGACTTTAGACATATACGCAGGATGCTTGTAACGTAAACAACCGTTCTGAAAGTGGCAGAACGCAGCGAGTTTCTGTCTGATTCTTAAAGTTGCAAGTGGTAGATAAACCTATCGCTGAAATACTGGCATCGTAAAAATACTCAGAGCAACTATGTGGTCAATTGTGCGCTTATATTTCAAGAAAGACGAGGGAAGAGTTCGCTTGTAACAACAGTGAAGCTATTGAGAAGATTGGCGCAAATGCTGTAACCTATTTTTTTAGTATCTATGTGCGTAGCTAATTTTGTTGGTGTTAAGGTTATACATTCATGTGATTCTGGGTCTTCCATTTAATGGTGCCTCTGATCCCGAAACTGAAACTACGGTTAAAAGCCGTGAAAAACAAAGTAACTTAACTTTTCAATACAAATACTAACTCAATCCACTGTCCGGATGGTAATCAAAATCGGTACTATTTACTAATGGCAACGGTTACGGCTAGGTTGCGGCGTTTGACGTATTTATTTATTTATTTAGACGTACAACGACATCCACAATACCTTCGGTGGCTTTTCCTGTCGAGGTGAAAATGGAAGATGACAAACCGCGTCGCAGGTTCGGACACTAGGAATAAATGGGGGGGGGGGGGGGGGGGTAAACAACATTCATGCATCATGCATCCATAACGATGGAAATCATAGCTAAACATCAGGTCTACAGGTACATCGGCATGACTAGGCGTCTTCCTTGAGGCGTTTCTTCACGGCTCGTTTGAACGGCGCGATCTTAAGACGCGTCATCTCAGGTGGCAGGCTGTTGTACAGATGAGGCGCTCGGTAGGCAAACTGACGTCGACCGGACTCGGTGCGGAACCCAGGAAGGTGCAGCATCCCGTTCTGTCGTGTGTGCCGAGCACGCACGTCTGTGTTTCGTTTGAACATAGCCGAGAGTGTAGATGGTTCTCCGGATTTTTGGATGTTGTGCGCAAGAGTGAGAAAGTGGTACTGAGCCAGTTGTTTTGAGTTGAGCCAGCCCGGGGCTTTAAGCACGTCTGAAATGTGATCAAATTTTCTTTTGCCGGATACGACCCGAGCCGAGAAGTTATTTTTTTTTAACTTGTTTGTGATTTTTATCCGAGCAGTTACCAAATACTGATATGCAGTATCGTATATGCGAGATAATCAAGCCTTGGACAAGTGTGAAGAGAATGTCCTGGGGGAGATAGTGACGAATGTGAGTGAGACCGATCAGAAACCCATAGCATTTCCGGGTGAGGTGCGCTACATGGACGTCCCACGACAGGACAGGGTCGAACAGGACGCCGAGGTTCCGCACTGCTTTCAGTGTCCGTCCCCAGTGTCTCGCCACGAAATGTCAGCGTGATCGGTGGTATAGTGCGCAGATTTTGGCGACTACCGAACATCATCAACTGTGTTTTTGATGCATTTACTTTTAGGGAGTTAGCTAAAACCATGAGTCAAGGGAGGACAGAGCGTGCTCCATACTTGCGACCACGCTGCCCATGTCTCCCTTCATGCCGGACACTAGGATCTGCGTGTCGTCGGCATGTTGGACGACGAAGACACCGGGTGCATAGTAGCTCAGGTCGTTAGCAAATATACTGTACAGTAGAAGTCCCGGGGATGATCCCTGGAACACGCCAATGCTGTTCTGAAGTGGTTTAGAGAGACATCTGCGCCCGGTGTGGTCGGTGATGGAGACGCTCTGGGTGTGGTTGGAGGGGTACGAGCGGAACCATTCTGCGTCAACCCCATGGAGCTGTAATGTAGTCAGGAGCTTGGAGTGGTCAATTACGTCAAAACACTTACTTAAATCGAGCAGACAGAGGAGATAAATCTCCCCTCTGTCTGTGGCAGAGAGAATATGGTCGGTTACAGTGATCAGCGCGGTTTCGGTCGAATGACGTGGCCTAAATCCGTGCTGAGCCGGAGAAAAAAGATGGTTCTGTGTCCGGTATGCATATAGTTGACGCTGAACAATCCGCTCGACAATTTTTGCTATGACTGGGACTAAGGATATAGGCCGAAAGTTCGCAGGATTGGAGACAGGACCGAACTTGTGGATTGGATGGACTATGGAGTGTTTCCAAGCGTCGGGAAAGTCATTGTTGGCCAAACAGGTGTTGATGATGTTCAGCAGTGGCACACATATCACGTCGAGACCAAGTTTAAAAGATCGGATGGATATCCCGTCTGTGCCGCAGGCCGGGGTATCCTTCATGCCGCAGATCACGCTGATCAGTGTGTTAATATCAACGGGTTATACTGTGAAGGAACACGAACCAACACGTGGTAATCGGCAGATAAAATCATCGGGTACAACACCCCGCTGTGCCACTTCCCCTGCAACACGTGGACCCACTCCCACAAAGTACTCGTTCAGTGAGTCGGCGCTGACAGATGGGCTCATGCGGGCTTTCTTGCTGGAGCCGATGTGCTGGCGAATGTTCCGGTACACGGACTGCGGCCCATCCTCGGTCAGGCGGCGGCTAATGTCTTCCCGGGCGTCCCGACGTATAGCGAACCGCATCAAGCGGTTCAGCGCGCGGTACTCCTCAGTGTGGCCGCGGACGCCCAGGGCTGCCAGCCGCTGACGCATTAGGTCACGTGTTGTGTCACTGATAGGTGGGGCTGTGGGTTGCAGATTTTCATCCGCTTCACTGGCGCGAATAAGTCTAGCACGGGCACGAATGTGTCGAGAAAACACTGCCACTGGCCACCCGTTGATGGTTGTCGGTAGACATGTTGCCAGTCGGCTCCGTGCAAACGTATGAATCTGCGTATGACGCAATTCTGACGTCAGCGGGTATGACATCATACTACCGGCACACACGAAGGTACATGCCCCAAAGGCGCCCCAAAAACAGTCTTCTTAAAGGGGCCATTAGTCCTGTGTGAAAATTACTTAGCGTAGCGAGGTAATTAGTTCACCGCAACCCATTTTTCGATCCATTCTACAAATATGCTATCTCAGTTAAAAACCCCTAGTTAAAGGTGAACTTTAAGCATTAACCAGCAATTTTTGTAATCAAAGCATGAAAATTATTCGAATATTTGATAAATGATAATCCAACTCCATGTCTGTGTGTCTGTGTGTCTATGTGTCTGTGTGTCTGTGTGTCTGTATGTCTGTATGTGTGCGGTGTGTGCGGTGTGTGCGGTGTGTGCGGTGTGTGCGGTGTGTGCGGTGTGTGCGGTGTGTGCGGTGTGTGCGGTGTGTGCGGTGTGCGCGGTGTGCGTGCGTGCGTGTGCGTGTGTGCGTGCGTGCGTGTGCGTGTGTGCGTGCGTGCTTGTGCGCGTGATCGCGTATGTGCGTATGTGCGTGCGTGAGTGTCTCTGAAATCTCGCAAATACTATTTTATTTTTTATTTGAAATCGCTAAAATCAAAACTATTTACTATTTGTATTTGAAATACATTTTTCGACTATTTTCCCACCTCTGGTAACAGAACGGGCTAATGCTGAACACCATAACAATAGTATCATACACAACACATACATTTGGGCCAATGTTGTGTCATGATTTGGTAGCATACCTAGCATCCGTCTCATCCGTCTCAAGGCTGCGAGATTCCAGCCATGTTCAACTCAGGCCAACGGCTAAGAAACGGGTACGTCTGACGTCACGTCGACGGATCCGTTTTAACGGTTGGCGGGTTCGGTGCGAACCACGCTTTACAAACATTTGGAGCATGATTATGTCATAGACTACCAGGGTGAAACAGGGAAGTTTTATTAGCAACATTGGCATGATTGGTAAAAGGAGATGATGTTGTTTTAAAGATAAGAAACCTGTCGGTGTGGCGGGTGCGGTGGTGGGTGCGGTGGTGGGTGTGGTGGTGCGCGCGTGCGCGCGTGCGTGCGTGCGCGTGCGCGCGTGCGTGCGCGTGCGCGCGTGCGTGCGTGCGCGTGTGTGTACGTACGTGCGCGTGTGCGTACGTGCGCGTGTGGTATGTGCGTGTGTGCGTGTGTGCGTGGCACAGTGTCCGTGCGTGCGTGCGTGCGTGCGTGGGTGCGTGGGTGCGTGGGTGCGTGCGTGCGCGCGTGTGCGCGTGTGCGCGTGTGCGCGTGTGCGCGTGTGCGCGTGTGCGCGTGTGCGCGTGTGCGCGTGTGCGCGTGTGCGCGTGTGCGCGTGTGCGCGTGTGCGCGTGTGCGCGTGTGCGCGTGTGCGCGTGTGCGCGTGTGCGCGTGTGCGCGTGTGCGCGTGTGCGCGTGTGCGCGTGTGCGCGTGTGCGCGTGTGCGCGTGTGCGCGTGTGCGCGTGTGCGCGTGTGCGCGTGTGCGCGTGTGCGCGTGTGCGCGTGTGCGCGTGTGCGCGTGTGCGCGTGTGCGCGTGTGCGCGTGTGTGTGTGTGTGTGTGTGTGTGTGTGTGTGTGTGTGTGTGTGTGTGTGTGTGTGTGTGTGTGTGTGTGTGTGTGTGTGTGTGTGTGTGTGTGTGTGTGTGTGTGTGTGTGTGTGTGTGTGTGTGTGTGTGTGTGTGTGTGTGTGTGTGTGTGTGTGTGTGTGTGTGTGTGTGTGTGTGTGTGTGTGTGTGTGTGTGTGTGTGTGTGTGTGTGTGTGTGTGTGTGTGTGTGTGTGTGTGTGTGTGTGTGTGTGTGTGTGTGTGTGTGTGTGTGTGTGTGTGTGTGTGTGTGTGTGTGTGTGTGTGTGTGTGTGTGTGTGTGTGTGTGTGTGTGTGTGTGTGTGTGTGTGTGTGTGTGTGTGTGTGTGTGTGTGTGTGTGTGTGTGTGTGTGTGTGTGTGTGTGTGTGTGTGTGTGTGTGTGTGTGTGTGTGTGTGTGTGTGTGTGTGTGTGTGTGTGTGTGTGTGTGTGTGTGTGTGTGTGTGTGTGTGTGTGTGGTGTGTGGTGTGTGTGTGGTGTGTGTGGTGTGTGGGAGGGGGGGGGGGGTGCGGCCGTACCTCGTCCAGCTGGTGGTCGGTGGTATCGCTCTGCTCGGGGCCCTCTGTGTCGCCGGAGCCGTCCGAGTCTGAGCCGGCGGCGGCAGAGCGGTCCGTGTCGGTCGGAGCTCCGCCGCCCGGCCGCCGGCCGACCAGGTAGCTGGAGGCCAGCGAAGACTCGGAACCGAACTGGCCTGCGTCGGCCTGCCGTAGCACTCGCTGGCCGTACGCCGACTCCGGACTCTGGTACGTCACTGGACCTGAAATGAACCGACAATGCTGTTTGCAGGCATGTGTTCACCATCTGCAACTTATGCGAGACATGCATATCTATGTAAAAATCACACATCTGACATTTTTCCCCTAAAAATGTAGGTATACAAATGACAACACGAGCAATTTTATAACGCCGTTTACCAGGTTATGAAATATTTATCCACAGCAATTTGGCAACATGACATGGTTGCACACACCAACATTAAACGATACCAGCCAACTTAAAATTGTAAACACTTCATACGTATTAAACTATTACAACGTATTTAAAATGCAAATTGTATTCACCCTCATGATCATCCAAACACTGACACACACACACACACACACACACACACACACACACACACACACACACACACACACACACACACACACACACACACACACACACACACACACACACGCCCGCGCCCGCGCCCGCGCCCGCGCCCGCGCCCGCGCCAGTGTGGGTGGGTGTGGGTGGGTGTGGGTGTGGGTGTGGGTGTGTGGGTGTGGGTGTGGGTGTGGGTGTGGGTGTGGGTGTGGGTGCGGGTGCGGGTGCGGGTGCGGGTGCGGGTGCGGGTGCGGGTGCGGGTGCGGGTGCGGGTGCGGGTGCGGGTGCGGGTGCGGGTGCGGGTGCGGGTGCGGGTGCGGGTGTATGTATGTATGTATGTATATTCTCAGTGATCCACATGCACATCGTGGTTTTTCATGCACCGCGTCAATATAAAAACACATAGTGAGATGAAGCACATGGCACAGGGTAAAAATGCACTACGAAGCATAAAAACAAGTTTCTAAAAATCGCATACATGCATACATGGCATACGATCGCGGCAGACGTCACTCACAATCGAACATATGCTCCTTCAAGGCGCGTTTAAAACCCGCTCCGCCCTTCTCTCTCACAGCCTCCGGCAGCGCGTTGTAAAGCGACGGGGCTGAGTAGGCAAACATCCGTTTACCCAGTTCGGTTCTCACCGGTACAGGTTTGAATTGGCCCGCTCGTCGCGTGTTGTGGCTGTGACTGCTTGTGCATATGTTTTTTGCTAACGAGAGTGGCTCACCGGATGAGATGACTGAACGAAATGCTGTAATTGTACTATATTGGTAAAGTGAGGTGGAGCGCAGCCAGTTCAATGAACGAATGACGTCACTAACGTGTTCGCGCCTGGAAAGTCCTGTGACAGTTCTAGCCGAAAAGTTAATGATTTTCTGGATGCGGTTACGAGTTTCCGATGAGCTGTTTCCGTACACCGCCAGACAATATCGCAGTCGAGACATGACCAACGAGTTCACCAACATGACCATGACCTCACGGGGCAGCCAATGACGGGCGGCCGTCAGTCCCAGTAGGATTCCCGTGCAACATCCGGTGACTTGGTCCAGATGGGGGCGGAATGACATGTGGCGGTCCATTGTCAGGCCGAGATTACGGACCTTCGAAGTCTCCGTAATTGTTTCGCCATCAAATTGAATTTGGATGGGCGGAACGCCTTTCAAAAGCTGCTGGGTTCTAAACGTTATCAGCTGCGTTTTTGCAGCATTTATCTTAATTTTGCGACTAGAAAACCACTCCTTGACGGTGGCCAAGGTGGCCTCGAGTCGGCTGATCAGCTGTGGCAGCTCCTCCTTCCTGCCAGACACAGCAAGCTGACTATCATCAGCATACTGAACTAGCATGACAGATGGGTCAATGTGCATGTACATGTCATTCGAAAAAATGCTGAAAAGCAATGGCCCCAGGGCTGTGCCTTGGTAAATTCCGATAGGATTGCTCGCGAGTTGAGATGTCACAGTTTTGCCTTCACTGTGTATCTGGACGCGTTGAAAATGACCCGAAAGATAATTGCTGAACCATGTTGTGTCCACACCATATAAAGATAGTACCGAAAGAAGCTTCCCGTGGTCTATAGTGTCAAAACACTTACTACAATCAAGCATTGCAATCAGCACTATCTCACGCCGGTTCATTGCGGACAATATGTAATCTGACACGGTAAGCAGCGCCGTTTGTGTCGAGTGATTTCTTCTGTACGCGTGCTGTGTCGGCGAAAATAAATCATGGTCGCTAAAATATTGGTACAATTGCTCTTGCACTATGCGCTCAGTTATTTTCGAAAGTAGCGGGACGACAGATATGGGCCGAAACTGCGCAGGGTCGTCCAGTGCACCACCCTTATGTATGGGGTAAACTAACGAAATTTTCCAGTTGTCAGGGACAGTGCCGTGTGTGAGGCTCGCATTGACTAGTTTCAAAATAATATGTCCTACTACTCTAAAAGTGTTCTTAACCATGCGAGACGATATGCCATCAACGCCACAGGTGTTGGTGTTACGTAGGCCCATTACGACACCGCGCAGACATTCATATGACACCGCAGACACAGTGAACGAACACGTCACTACTCTGGGCAACAGAATGGGAACTCGCCGCGTCGGCACAACCGACGATGAGGTTTTCACACCGATGTTCGCGAAGTATATGTTCAAGCTGTCGACTGACACAGACGGAATTGGGCGCGACGCGTTGCCGTTACCCGATAGCAATGACCGGGCAACGCTCCACGTCGCCGCCGGGCCCCGCTCGCGCAGCTTCCGAATGACATCGTCACGACAGTCCCTCCGCATGGCAGCCCTACAGCGCCGGTTGAGCAGACCGTACGTGAGCTGACAGCCGCTGCGCGCGGCTGCCCTGCGGCGGTCCAGCAGCTGGACAGTCTCAGCCGTGAGTGGTAGTGAGGTACCGCGCTTTAACGTTACCCTTCTCATCGGCGCGTGGTGATTCATCACAGTCATGAACAGATCGTTGAAAGCTTGCGACTGTTGCTGCAGTGTCTCTAGCCGGTCAATCAGGTCCCAGTCAGATAACATCAAATCAAGCCTAAGCGCCTCCCAATTGACTTTAGAAAATGACCGACATGTGATGGTAACAGGAGGCCTTTTAACCTTCTTTACACGCATTTGACATCGTACAAAGTTGTGCGGACTAAAGTGACATAATACTGTACCAGATCGTACGACTCGTTCACCGTAATTTGTGAAAATAACATCGAGCGC
>JAXIVJ010002308.1:110000-112659 GCA_036785665.1 Chirona hameri
TGCCACAGCTAAATTCAGGACCCAAGATAACCCTAGACCAATTTTGAACAAAAAGTAAGAGATGAGGGTTATTTCGACTGTCGTGGAATGCCCAAGTGGCACCTCCGTCACCGTTCTCCCTCGCCGATACGCCATCCAACTTTCGTTTGACAATTTTCAATAAGCAAATGATTTATGTATCTGTTTTTTCATAAGCATCATCCGACAGTTAACCCGCACGGCGCTGGGGGGGGGGGGGGGGGGGGGGGGGGGTAATTTTACCCTACCCCTCCCGGGTTTTATCAATAACTTGAAAACTATGGCAGATATCGAAGTGAAACATTCGGTACTTATGGTGCATCAATTTTACGCATTCTGCCAAAATCTTAGTGAAATTATTGCAGAATTTTGGGAGATAATGACGTTTTAGTGACGTCATGTAGTCATTTTGGTGAAAAAGTTAAATGTTTGAAAAATCGTAGCAAATAGCGCTGTAATGCAAACTGCAAATAAAAAGCGTCAAAAGAAAGGAAATCACATTCTCTTCCAAATGGCTATCTCCGGATTATTCGAAGTTGTTGGTTTTTGAACCCCAAAAATGAGAAGAAAAAAACTGTTTTTTTGGGAAGAATTTCCACGTTTAAAAAAAAAAGATTTTCCAAAAAACCGGAGGGGATGTATTAGAGAAACGAGTATGGACGACGCCCAAACAAAATTTTCAATGCCGTATCTTTATTTTTTGACTGACTTATGGCTCCCTAAGTTATAAGTATACTAATGACGTCATTTTTTAAATTGAGTTTTGTGTCTTTTACTGACCAGATACAGACAAATAAATGCCACCACTGTATTTCTGAGACACAACTAGTCTAGAAACATGCCATGTTTATTTGGATTAATTAATTTCAAATTTTTGACCTTATTGTGACCTGACCTTGACCTGAGGGCCATTATATGGAGTCAGGTTGTGAAAACTACTGCTATTATCGAATTATGCATGTAAAATAACCCATACAACATGTGTCGCATGGCATTCGTAGACCTGTGACCTTTTGTGACCTGACCTTGACCTTTGCTTAAAATTTCACTTTCACTTATGCGGGAGATGTATTAAACATTTGAGAGCACTTTGTGAGATAATAGTCGCAATATAAGGCTTTGGATGGAAAGTATGGCCCAAAAAAACCAAAATACTTACATTTTGACACTTGACCTGACCATGACCTGACATGTGACCTATTTTAAGAATTTCGAGTATGCGTTAGATTCTTCTCACTGAGAGCTTTCGATCGCCGCCTTGCACGTCTCGCTGCGGTCATTGGTTCGGAAGATATGGGGGGGGGGGTAAAATTTACCCCCCCCCGCGCCGCGCGTTCTGCTGGAGACCCCGTCGCCGCGCGGGTTAAGTCATACACAAGGTTAGACTACAGTTACAGTTACAGCAGACAGCTCAGTGTACCTGTATAGTCGGCCTCCTCCAGCCGGGCGTAGAGTGTGTTGATGCACCGCACATACTCGGCGGCCATTTGGTGTGCCCAGGCAGAGCGTCTCCAGCGACTGCAGCAGCGCCACACAGCAGCAGATGTTTGTGTAGATGGCGGCCGGCTCCCGCAGCGAACTGCACTCCCAGCACAGAGTCCATGGTGCTGCCGCCGACAACACAGACACAGACACACACACAGACACAGACACAGACACAGACACAGACACAGACACAGACACAGACACAGACACAGAGTCAGACACAGACACAGACACAGAGTCAGCAAAGGATGCACATACAGCGGGCGCAGACACCACCCCATCGTGACGTGATATAGACAACACAGACACAGCATAATTAGTATTTGTGCAGACAAGAGGCAGGGACCGAATACCTAGCAAGAATACCAGTCAATACCAGACAAGACAAACGAATACGTTTTCAGACAATAAACAGACGAGTCAAATGCGCGCCCACGCACATTTGGGGCGGTTCATTTTGACACTAATGCAAACCGTTTCTCGCGACACAACTCTGACCCTTATTTAGACTGTGCTGATTCCAATATCAAATACTCTTAATGAAAAATACTCAGCAAACGCAAAATAACATTCAAAATCCAGATTTTTTCCTCTAAAAATGTCCCAATATCGTTCACCTTGTATCCGTGATTGTCAGAATTTTTTTTCTCGAGAAACACTTCTTCCCACTATTAGACTGTACTGATTCCAATGACATCACTTCTTTTAAATACACAAATATTTCGGGGAGACAAAACCGCAAAAATTTCTGCATTTTATTTAAATGCCGAAAATCAACTGTTTTGTCCCCGCACTTTCACGATACAAATACAATCAAATAAAGTATAACGCAATACATTAAAAGTCAGAATAAAAGCGGGGAAACTCCCTTATAGACACACTTTTTATCATTAAAGGAAAGCAGTCACTTTCATAACGAGATTTTCAACTGATATAGCAGTTAAGGGCCATGTCGAGAAATCACTTACTGTAATGACTGTCCTGCTTAATATATTTGATGTTTTATCCAGAAATGTGGCGCTGTCAAAAATGTTGCCCTTTGTCGAAAGCTTCATATGGTAGCATGTGTTAAAAGCAGCATTACTGGACCAGCGAGCGAACCCTTCGCAAAAGACAATATTCCTTTGCTTTCCTTCCTTTTTTTCCTTTTCCTTTT
>JAXIVJ010002309.1:0-20000 GCA_036785665.1 Chirona hameri
ATATATATATATATATATATATATATATATATATATATATATATATATATATATATATATATATATATATATATATATATATATATATATATATATATATATATATATATATATATATATATATATATATATATATATATATATATATATATATATATATATATATATATATATATATATATATATATATATATATATATATATATATATGCGACTGCGTCGCATTACCGCAGCATAGGCCTAAACGTGTAAGTAAGTAATCCCGATTCATGGGAAAACGCTATACCTCAAATCTAGGGAAATTCCAATCGAAAAAGCTAAAAAGTCTCCAACTGTGGAAAGTTAGTAGAATTTATTTATGCTATGTAAACGGGGCTTATTACTGAGAAACTGCTACTATTACTGAGGCGACTATTACTGTCCTTTCAATGAGTGCTTTACACATGCACAAGAAAGCAAAATATGATGAGTTCCTTACATTTTGTTGGACTTATTGCGTTTACATTTTATTGGGCTTTCTGTTTTTTGGGTTAGACCTTCTGGGCTAAACCGAATAAAATTGCAATTATAATTTCAAAATACTGATTTTACGTGGCTATAGGCAAGAGCATTGCAAGGATTGATGATCGATGAGCTTTGAAACGCGGTTGGAGAAACTGAAAGGCGTGCTCAGGGCCTGGAGTGTATCGTTCAAGACATCGGGATGAAACGGACTCAGCCTCATTTCCGATGGAGAGGGCGTGCCGCCGCCGTCTTTTTCAACAACCATGTACGGAGGACGTCAACTGGACGGCCATCAGCGTGATCGTAAATATACCTATCCCAGACATTATCATGAAACAGGAGGACATTCATCAGTGTTATCGTGGAGAGGAAGGAAATAAAATTGAATTCATGCACTGCGGTCATGGCTGTCCTCGAGCATGACTTATGAACTAGTGAGAGTTGATGGAAAAGGAGGATAGGGATAATGTTGTAACGTTGTGATAGGTCGCAGAACCTGCTCCCCAACAAACTGGCAACCGTGATATATCGATGTGTTACATTCTATGGTGAAATTCGCACCGCAAAAAAAATGTGGCTTGATATGTGGCTTGTGGCTTGATGGGCTGTCACGAAGGTGTGTTGGATGAATGCATGTCGATGTTTGAGCACTGCAATATCATTAACCTAGCAAACAGACATGATCTTGATGGAGTGCTTTGCGATGGACGTAAAAATGTCGGTGACTAGGGCGCAGGCAATTAAGAACACAACGTTTTTTGTCTTCCGAAAACATGTCGAAAGTGTTCGTTTAGCTTAGAGTTATAAGCAAACTTCAATATCAATGATTGATTTGTATATTTAAGTTGTATTAGAAGGGGTCCGATTATAATTGTTTGGATTCTTTTTTAATTCTTTGATAATAGGCAGGCGCGGATCCAGGATTTCGGTCGGGGGAGGGGCGACATACAAAAAGTTGCGCCCTACGGGCGCACTTGGCGGGCGATACATGGGCGATACCCGGCTCAGAGGGGGGGGGGGGGGGCAAGCGTCCCCCCTCTAGATCCGCGCCTGAAAGGTATGTGTTCTTTTAATGTCTTTTTTACCAGGTAGAAGATAGATGAAATCGCTTCATTTTCTGATTTTTGCTCTAGGATGAATATGATTTATCATGCAACTGGAAGACCATGTTCCATAGCGACTCGTGTTCATCTGTAACTGCCTATGATCACAGCCCGTCATGGTCTTTTGGATGTCATCATGGGTAGTTCAACAACCTCAAAGTAGGTGATCCTCATTGGGTCATTGGATGCTTACTTTGCTATGGGCGAGGCTTGAATGAAGACTTGCAAAGTGAATTCAATTGTTGAGTTGCACGATAAATCAATTCATGGGCTCTTCCAATGATGAAAGTTTGTCATAGACTTGACGCGTCACGTCTCGTCCATGACGAACGTTAATAATTGGACTCGCCCATGAATATATGTTCAGTCCATATATTTCAACTAATCAGTCTTGCTTGTTCGCTGGACAAATACACACATTATAATATATACATACACTCACATTTCTAATGAATGGCCAAAAATTTCAGTTTTTTTTTAGAAATCTAAAAATAAATAACAATTGGACGATCTGGAACTAATCGGAGACCCCTTGATAAAGATTCACATATGCCAATACTTAACAAAAAATAAACTAGATTTCGCAGGGTAAGATCCCATATCGTGCTTAATGAGTATATACCTAACTTAACAAAATAATGCTTAACTCCATTGATAAAGATTCACATAAGCCGATACTTAACACAAACTTAAACTAATTTCACAGGGTGAAATCCCATATCGGGATTAATGAAAATCTGCCCACATATCTGTTCATGTAAGGGTCTTTCTCTTTAATTTCTATGGCCTCTCGCACGGTTCTCTTCCTCCAGTTGCTTTCGGGCGCTAATATTTTTGCTTCCACGGGGTGCATTTCCTTGTCACAGCCGCTTGCATGCCGTACTGGCGCCGACTTTTGCACGCATACATATCGAATATCTTTTTGCATGCTCGCCCAACCTGACATCTTTCGGTCCACCCGTTTCTCCTATATAATCCTCACCACAGTCACATTTCACCTAGTAAACTTGTTTTTCTTCAGACTCACATGTCACCTAGTAAAATTGCCTTTTTGTTTTCCTTTACGAAGTTTGTCCTTAACATGAACTAGAGATTTCCGGAGGTTTCTCGAGGAATGTCCTACGATGACGTTGTGAGCACGCAGAAACCGTGCAACAGGTTCGCTGACGCCTTTTACATAGGGCATGGAGACGTAACGAGGCCGGCTGGTGCTGGACGATTAACTGGTACTGGACTGCTGGTTCGATCCAGGCGACGGTTGGACGCTACTGGATGATTAACTGGTACTGGACTGCTGGTTCGATCCAGGCGACGGTTGGACGCTACTGGACGATTGGCTGGTACTGGACTGCTGGTTCGATCCAGGCGACGGTTGGACGCTACTGGACGATTGGCTGGTATTGGAGTGCTGGTTCGATCCAGGTGACGGTTGGACGTTACTGGACGATTGGCTGGTATTGGACTGCTGGTTCGATCCAGGCGACGGTTGGACGCTACTGGACGATTGGCCGGTCTCGGAATGCTGGTTCGATCCAGTTGACGGTTGGACGCTACTGGACGATTAACTGGTACTGGACTGCTGGTTCGATCCAGGCGACGGTTGGACGCTACTGGACGATTGGCCGGTCTCGGAATGCTGGTTCGATCCAGTTGACGGTTGGACGCTACTGGACGATTAACTGGTACTGGACTGCTGGTTCGATCCAGGCGACGGTTGGACGCTACTGGACGATTAACTGGTGCTGGACTGCTGTTTCGATCCAGGCGACGGTTGGACGCTACTGGACGATTGGCTGGTACTGGACTGCTGGTTCGATCCAGGCGACGGTTGGACGCTACTGGACGATTGGCTGGTATTGGAGTGCTGGTTCGATCCAGGTGACGGTTGGACGCTACTGGACGATTGGCTGGTACTGGACTGCTGGTTCGATCCAGACGACGGTTGGACGCTACTGGACGATTAACTGATACTGGACTGCTGGTTCGATCCAGGCGACGGTTGGACGCTACTGGACGATTAACTGGTACTGGACTGCTGGTTCGATCCAGGCGACGGTTGGACGTTACTGGACGATTGGCTGGTACTGGACTGCTGGTTCGATCCAGGTGACGGTTGGACGCTACTGGACGATTGGCTGGTATTGGAGTGCTGGTTCGATCCAGGCGACGGTTGGACGCTACTGGACGATTAACTGGTACTGGACTGCTGGTTCGATCCAGGTGACGGTTGGACGCTACTGGACGATTAACTGATACTGGAGTGCTGGTTCGATCCAGGCGACGGTTGGACGCTACTGGACGATTGACTGGTACTGGACTGCTGGTTCGATCCAGGCGACGGTTGGACGCTACTGGACGATTGGCTGGTATTGGACTGCTGGTTCGATCCAGGCGACGGTTCGACGCTACTGGACGATTAACTGGTACTGGACTGCTGGATCGATCCAAATGACTGGCTAGAACTGACTGGTTGGCTGATGTTGGGCGGTGCATTGCTGTCAGACGGTTAGTGATTACCCGATGGGGGCTCATTTGCCTGTGTGCGGTGAGCCCTTCGTGAAGATTTTTGAATGCACTCCTTTTTGTAGCCGTTCATGGAGAGTAGCGCCTTCTCTTCCTTGTAGCGAGATGAGGCACTACTGCATACATTTTTGGCTCGATCAAACATGTTTGTGATGATCGCCCGCTTTATCGAGTGCGCATGGTTTGAGGATTCAGGATTGTAAGAGTTGCTGGCAATAGCCTTCCTGTAAACCTCTGTATCGAGTCTTCCGGAGCTGTTTCTGACGTCACCAAGACGTCCAGGAAAGGAAGCTTTCCATCATTCTCCGCTTCCATCGTGAACTTAATGTCGACATGAATGTTATTTAGCCTATCGAGGAACTCAGCTAGGGCATCAACGCCGTGTTCCCAGAGGACTCATGTGTCGTCCACGTATCGGTGCCATACAGCGGGTTTCAGCGTGCTGGATGCCAGGAGTTTTTCTTCCAGGTCCTCCATCATCATCATCATCATCATCACCAAGTTGATTAAACATAAATTAAACCAAATAGGAAAGTAAATCAGAAAGGTGCAAAAGCAAAAAAGCTTAAATCAATGCACCCTGTCTGAAAAGAAGGATAAATAGTTAACTGCGACCGCCGCCACGGCACAGCTCGCTCTGGTGTAGGTCGAAGCCCCCACACTCACCTCCGGGCACGTCGCGTCCATTTAGGGTGGTGATTGCTGAATAAAAGTAAGGAAGATCAGCAAATCGTTTCGAATTTAGCAAGAAATTTGGAAATGCAAGGCCACCGACCGACCGCCGCCGCCGGTGTGGTCTGTCCCGTATAGTATAATTTGTAGTTGGTCCTTGGGCGATTTATTTCTAAAGTCAGGACGTAATGTTTGGGAGATGCTGTTGAACAAAATGTCTCTTGTTGTCAGTTGTCCACTGGTCAGTTGTCCACTGGTCAGGTCAGTTGTCCACTGACCGGCCCAGGGGTCAGACGCGTCCGACCTCGCTCCGCCCGACCGGTGACCCCGTGACCCGCGCCGCCCTGTTTGTGCGGCCAGTGGCCGGAGCCAGTGCGATAGTGAATATTAACTAAGACGAATAGCGCAGCAGTGGGTGTCAAGCATGCCGGACTTCGCCGACCTGAAAGCGGCACTGCTCACCATGCTGAGCGATGGAGAGGTACGCTCAACTCTCCGGGACCTGCTCGGGGTGGAGGAGAAGGAGATAGCGGAGCTCAAGCAGGAAGTGGCGGCCCAAAAATCGGTGATCGGTGAGCAGGAGCAGCGGCTCGCCGAGCTTGAACAATACTCCAGAAGGAACTGTTTGAACTTTACTGGCATCACAGAAAGCAAAGATGAGAATACCGTGCAGCTAGCCATCGAACTGGCCAAGATGGCAAACGTAAAGCTGGACCGGGGGGACATAGACAGGGCGCATCGCATTGGTAAGCCCAAAGTGGCTGCTCCGGGCCAGTCCCCGGCGCCCGCTCGCCCACTGGTTGTGAAGTACGTCTCGTACTTAAAACGAGAGGCGGTCTGGTTCGGCCGAAAGGAGATGAAGCAGGCTAAACCGCCACGCGGTTCCACTCTAACCAAGGGATCAATGAAGAACGCCTTCGTCCAGGAAAATCTAACTAGAAGGAACCAAGAAATAATGTACCTCGCGCGCCAGCTGAAACGAGCAGGAAAGCTTTGGGCCGTCTGGTCAGACGGATGTGTGCTAAAAGTAAAAAAATCACAGCAAACTCCAACGGTGCGCCTCAGCTCCAAGACTGATCTCGGCCAGTTTGAGTAGGAAACCTGCCATCCAACTTGCGCGCACGCCCGCCGTGCTCTCCTGCTGGCTGCCGGGCCGCGGTCTCCGTGATCCGCCGCCTACCGCCTACCGCCGTCTTCCGAGGTAAGGCGGCCGCCCGCCGTGCTCTCATGCTGGCTGCCGGGCCGCGGTCTCCGTGGCCACCGCCTACCGCCTACCGCCGTCTTCCGTGGCAGGGCGGCCGCCCGCCGTGCTCTCCTCACTCTGCTGGCGTGCTCTGCTCCTCACTCTGCTGGCTCCTCACTCTCCTCACTCTCTGGCCGCTGTCTTCGTGATCCGTGACCGGTATCGGCCGCAGTCTTCCGTGGGCGGGTGGGCGGGGGGGGGGGGGTTGCCTCCTGTGCTCTCTTGCTGGCGAGCGGGGAGCGGGCGGCCGCCAGCGAGTGGGAGGCTGACGATATGGTAGCCCTGGTGCAGGCGACGTGTGTGGCGAGCGGGGGACGGGGACTGGCTTGTTTACCCTTTACGATGTGCGTGCGTGCTTCTTGCCTTGGTCTCTTTGTTAAATTGTTGCTGGTAGACTGAGTTGTTTTGTTACATGATTTTTCATGGTTTAATTTGTTCCAGTCACTTGTTACCATTGTTATATCTGGTGTATACAACGCTGTTTCCGATTGTGTTAACTCGTTTTATTTTGTTCCACTTGCTCTTGCTGATTGATGTGGGTCTGTACTTCTGCTTTTGTTTAAGAAATATGCTATTTTTCTTTGCATTTTTGTTAATTTGGTCAAGTTCTCAACCGTTTTTTTTTGTGTGTGGTTAAAATCATTCGCTACCTGTTGACTGTTGTTTTACCTGGTATCTAGTTTGTTGTTCCGTGTGACTTTTGATTGTTGAAAGAGCCAGGTTTCTTTGTTAAATTGTCGCTGGTACACTGAGTTGTTTTGTTACATGATTTTGCATGGTTCTTTTTGTTCCAGTCACTTATTACCATTGTTATATCTCTGAATTAGATAACAGATATGTTTTAATGTTAATCTTACTGGGTTATATATAATTAATTGTGTTACCAGACACCCACTGCTGCGCTGCCAACATCTGATGAGCACTTTTGTATCTTCCCCAGGTCCCGGGCACCGGGTAGCCTCGGTTGGGTCGGTAACCTCTGTATCATGCCTGTCTAAACAGGGGTAGAAAAGTCCCCGTTTGTTGGTGTTTTGTATACCAAGAAATTTTGTACTCCGGAACTGTGACTGGAAATAATTATTTTGTTTGTACTCCAAGGAAAAAAAACAACTAAATGTGGCCAATCCACTCACCACTGTATTGTTTGCAGGTTTGACTGAGAAGTGTGAAGTGGATCAACTCAACCCTATCAGATTACCAGACCACCAGAGCAGCCTTCAAACTGTACCAGAGTCCAGACGTCCAGACCAAGACAGGCAGATTCACAAGTGAAGACATGCTATCTTCATTACAAACGAGGATGTGATGTGCATGTGAATGTTGCCTAGTTCATCTGACCTTGAGCTAATAAAATGTGGAAGAATGTGGAAAGGATGTTTTATGATAACAAGAACACGCCGACCATGATTCCCACTGGAAATCGCGAATTACCTAAGCACCTGCAGACACCCGTCACACAATAGATAGCACTAGTCCCAGCAGGGCCGTATAATAAGGCCGGCCACTTATAGTACACAAAGCTCAAATTGAAATGGTAATACCACACTTCAATATACCCTGATACCACATTTGTGCCTTGGGTAATACGCTTTCGAAGAGGCAAACACCACTATATGCGCCAAAAATGTCGACCATTAGTTATCGCGCAGCGAATAGAATGGTAGAATCTAGTACGATAGGTCCCTGGCTAAAACGAAGTTCTACCGTAACCTTGGTTCTACCATTCTAGATACGACAACTAGAGGTTTTAGCCTAGGTGGCAAACTCATGATTTCTTGGTAGTCAAGGCTCCCCCAAACTCCATAGCAATATGCTGGGGAGGCTCCGGGTCGGGACTACCAAGAAACCAACGATGGTTCAAAGCTAAATAAAACGTTATGAAGTCGTTAAAAACACATTTTATGCACATCGTTAGACAGATAATCGCAAGGAGATCAAATATATATCCATCTTCCTCGATCAATGCCAACGAAAATGGCAAATTCATTTGATATAACTGGGCGGCTCCTGGGGATTTCTGGGCGGCTCCTGGAGCCGCCCAGAAATCCCTGGTTTCCCGAGCCTTTTCCCCTAGTGTGAGTGGCGTGTTTGGGTAGGTGTTCGGATTTTTGGGTGATGGAATCTTGCGAATTTATCCGACCAATGCTCACCCTCCGACAAACAGCTGGCCACAGTTTACAACAGCACGTGTCCGGATCGGATGAGCGGCGACAGACCTTTGGGTAAATATTAAAATTATTATACCATAATAGTTCGTTTGCGACAACAATGAGTATCATATTTGAAATCAGCACATCTTAAAGCTGCAGGGAAACCATTACTGATAGCTGTATGTACTGCTGTTGGACCACCATAGATTATTCATTCATGTAAGACGTATTTTGTCCAACATTTATCTATGCTCTGGGACGTTTGTATGACATGATTGAAATAATGAATCTGCTCCAGATTGTTAGAAGCATGGAACATAACCCCTACTTACTTAAACCAGTGTGTTTGTTGATATCATATTTATTAATGCATTGTAAACAGTTTTCTCCCTTGTGAATCAAATGTCATTTATTCATCTCTTATTGGATAACAAAACCATATTTGTACACTGTAATTGTGTCAGATTTGTCAAATGAACAGCACTTATTGGTCACATTGTAGGTACCTAATTTTATGTTAAACAATGGAGTCAGATTTTAGGCCTCTAGGCTCTACGTGCATCTGATAATTTGTTTTCTTCTTCACATTATGTACTCCTTAAGCAATTTTTGTTGTACTCCGCTACCAAGACAAAAGAGTAAAAATCCAGCCCTGTGTCTAAATCCTCCAGATCACCTAGTGGAGACAGCACCCAGAACATCATCATCTCACATGTAAACATCAACTCAATCACATCTCGCTGCCGACTTGACGAGCTTTCCTACTTCTCCTCACTCAATGACATTGACATAATCTGCCTTTCTGAGACTAAACTAGATGACCAAGTCCATCCCTCTCTTTTCACGCTTGACAATTTTCATGATCCATTAACAAGACATAGAGACAGAAATGGAGGTGGTGTTGCTCAATAATCTTGCAGTCAAAAGACTTTCTCACCTTGAAACAAATGGAATAGAATGGATATGGTGCTTGATACAAATTAAATCTACTACCCTAATTATATGCACAATCTATGTACCTCCCAACTTATCAGCAACCCAGCACTCCTCCTTTTTTGAAAAGCTAAATGAAAGCGTTGCTCTGGCCCAGTTTCACTCTCCTGATAATATTCTAATACTAGGGGACTTAAATGCAGGCAACACTTTCCTTGACCCAAAATTCTCAAACCATAGTCCAATAACACCATATGAAATTACTCTTCATGATGAACTTTTTGCATTAAACCTCAAACAGCTCATAAATGAACCAACACGATACACAGGGGCCAATGGTGTTGCCAACCTGAGAGATTTATTGATGGCATCAAATAATTCCATGGTTCATGATAGTGGTGTTCTTCCCTGTTTTTCTAACATTGACCACCTGCCAATTTTTGTGTCTCTCAAGATTGACAACACCTCTATTTCCAGACAAACTAAACAAATATGGGACTACAGACAAATGGACCCAGACAAACTCACAAGACTCTTGATGGACACAGACTGGGACAGACTGCTGGACTGTGACGTGGACGAAGCAACTGACAATTTCACTGATACCCTAATGATTGCAGCCAAAGCCTCAATCCCTCTCCGAACTATCTAAAAAAAATATAGTGATAAACCATGGTTTACCTTAGAACTAAGACGCCAAATTCGTAAACGAGATAGACTGTTTCATACTGCTAAAAAACGTAATACTGACTATGATTGGGAGCGGTGGAGACAACAGCGAAACTTAACCACAGACACCAACCAACGACTAAAAAATCTTCACATTCAGACACAAGTTATGAAACTTTTGGAGGCCAAAAAAAATCCACATAAATATCACAGCATCCTTAAAAGCCTCATTGGCAGAAAAACTCATCGAAATATGCCACCACTCATCGGACAAGACGGCACTCCACTTACTGACGACCTTGACAAAGCGGAAATTCTCAACAGACACTTTGCTGCTCAAACGAGACTGGACATACAGAACAAACCAATGCCCCTCATCACTTCTCCTGAACCCCCTGTCCCCCCATTGGCAGAGGTCCAAGTAACTGAGTCGGAAGTTCTCAAAATTCTTAACTGTCTCGACACAAACAAATCATCTGGCCCTGACAAAATACCGGCTAAATTACTTAAGATGTGTGCACTAATAATTGCTAATCCCCTCTCCAAACTCTTCAACAAATCACTACAATTAGGAAAACTCCTCTCTTCTTGGAAAAAGGCATGTGTTACGCCCATTTTTAAGCAGAAGGGTTCTAGTTCAGACCCAACACACTATCGGCCTATAAGTCTTCTCCCGAATCTCTCCAAAATCCTGGAAAAGCGGATCTTTAATAAAATATATGGGCATATAAATGATAATAACTTATTGACAGAAAAACAAAGTGGATATCGCCCAAACCACAGCACACATATCCAGTTGTTATACTTAACCCATCAAATATACTCAACATTAAACATAACTCAAAATTTTACAGCAGTTTTTCTTGACATTTCAAAATATTTTGATAAAATTTGGCATGCGGGCCTAATTGAAAAATGTAAGATACAATACAACATCTCTGGGTCTCTCCTAGACTGGTTAAAATCATACTTAAAAGACCGTACACAAATGGTTCGTGTGGGCTATAGTTTGTCTTCACCTGAACACATTCTCTCCGGCTGCCCTCAAGGCTCAGTGCTTGGACCTCTGCTGGCTATCATGTATCTTAATGACCTTTCCAACAAAACTCAAAACGATGCACTGTTCTATGCCGACGACACCTCCCTGTATTCATCTCACCCTTATGACAGCCAGAACGACAGACAATCAATACAAAACGACTTAGACGCCATTAGACAATATGGAGCGGACTGGGCACAGAAAACCTTCAACTCACAGAAAACAGTACAACTGACCTTCACCAATAGACATGACGGCGAAGATTTTGCACTTTCTTTCAACGGGCAGGATGTTCCTACTGTGACAAGTCACAAACATCACTCTCTCTACACTGACTCTCTCTACCGACCTCCACTTTCACCAGCACATCAATACCATCATCCGGACAATTAACACTTTACTAGGACCAATCTATCCTATAGCCAAATTCCTATCCAGACCCATACTTAACAACATCTACACTACTTACATTATACCACACTTTGACTATTGCGACATCATCTACGACGGAAATTTGACGCTGGCAGATGCAATTCGACTCCAGACTCTTCAAAACCGTTGCGCGAGACTAGTGACGGGAGCATTTTTCAGATCACCGACTACTGCACTACTTAACGACCTGGGTTGGGAACGACTCGAGACAAGACGACTCATTCACAAACTACTTTTCTTCCACCGACTATACTACAACAATCCTCCTCTCCCTTCATATGTGATGGACATGCTGACGGACACAAGACAAGATGCTACCGGACTAAGACTGCGAAACGCACACCTCCTCTCCATCCCTCCAACTCGCCTCACATCCTTCCACCGTTCGTATATCCCTTCCACTATCAGACAGTGGAATCTTCTCCCCGCAGCTTTGCGCAACACCAAATCCCGCTCTGACTTTGCTCGTCAGGTCTGGCAGCGATTTGGGGCACCAGAACCACCACCTTTACACTCACACGGCACAAAAACAGGAAATACACACCACACAAGACTTCGCGTCGGATTAACGACACTGAATGCACACTTCTTCCGAATCCAACACAACAGCACACCAAGTCCATCATGCATCTGCGGCCACAGTCACAAAGATACAATACACTACATACTCTGGTGCCCCCTACATGACACTAATCGATCACAATTATTCACTGCGATAAAATCTATCATACCCAACTTCGATAACCTCTCTGCTCAAAGAAAACTTGACACCCTCCTTTTTGGCAAAAATCTCAACAAAAACCAAGGAACGTTCATTGCCCACCACTTACAAACATTCATTCTACGCACCCGTCGATTCATCTCCACACCCCAACATTCACACATTACCCATTCGGCTTGTTGACCTGACCTCGGCTGCCCGGTGCCTGGGACACATTAAGTGTACCAAACGGTTGCTCGGAGGGTCGTTGGCGGGGTTGGCGCTGTCTGATCCCCTGCTTTAGTTATTCTCTTATTTCTAGTGTATGTCATTTCTGTTAGGTTGTTTATGTGGACTTATACCAGTTTATTATTTTAGTTATACTCCTTAGGAGAGGCGCTTTAATTTAAGCCATTGCTTTTGCGCCAATCCGCTACTGTAATTTCATTTTGATTGTATTTTCTGTTAATAAAATACTGTGAACTGAACTGAAACTCTCTGCTCCGTATGCTTTTGACATGAAAGGACGAAATGACTAATAGTTTCATTGCGACGACCGCATTAACAAGAGGGCGTTGTTGCTTTCTGAATACTAAATAAATGATAATTCAAATAAGTCATATCCATTCTTAGCCTCGCGTGCAAAATATTTCCCTTCTTTGATCCAACAGTAAAGTAAATGGGTGGATCGGACGCTCCCAGGTGCTCGCAGAGCTGCTGTTTGAAAGCGGAACGTGTAAGATGTTGTGTTGTGCTGGGCAGTTCGTTCCATTGTGTGCAAGTTGTGGGAAAAAATTACTTGTGGTATGATGATGTGCGGCTGGTGGTTTTAGTGTGCATGTTAGCATTTCTGAGTTGTCTGTTGGTGTCTTGAGCTCGAGTGTTTGGCATGATTGCTGTGATGTAGCTTGGGCAACGTTGTCCTGGGTCGTTCAGTTTGTGATAGAGCGTCGGTCTGTGTAAACGTCGTCTCGTTGTTAGTCTGTCCCATCCCAGTTCTGTCCGTAGTTTGTCGGAAGGCGTCCTGAATAACCAGTCTTGCAGCTCTGTTTTGTAATATCTCGAGTCTGGTCGCATCTTGTATTGTTATGTGTCCGTCGTAGATGGCGTCGCAGTAGTCGAAATGAGGCCTAATGTATACTTTATATATTTGATCTAGAATTGGTCTTGGTATGTGTTTTGCAATGCTATACAGAGGACTGAGCGTTTTTTATTATTTTGCGGCATATTGTGTTTATGTGTTGGTGAAAGCGGAGGTCTTTAGAGAAAGTCATGCCAAGGTGCGTGTGATCGTCATGAATTGGCACTGGATCACCTCCGAATGTCAGTGTCGGCGATGAATTATCTTGTTTGTATGAGAATGTCTGCTGAATTTTTTTTTTCGGTGTTAAATTTAATAGCCCATTCTCTACCGCACTTGTATATTTCGTCGAGGTCGTGCTGTAATGATTTTTGAGTCGCTAGTAAGTCTGCCGTTGTATGTGAGGCGTAGAGTGATGTGTCGTCAGCAAAGAAACGAATGTCATTTTTAGTCTTGTTTGAGAGTCCGTCTAGATATATGAGTGCAAGTAATGGTCCCAGTACAGAGCCCTGCGGACAGCCAGCTTTTATGATCTGAGTCGTCGAAAAGGTGTCCCGTATTCGTACTCGCTGTCGTTTGTCTTCCAAGTATGATGTAAACCAGTCCAACAGTCGTCCAGTGATTCCAAAGTCGTGTTTACACTTGTATAGTAGACCCTGATGCCAAATTTTGTCAAAATATATTGAAAATGTCGAGATATATAACAGTGAAGTCACGTCCTGAGTCGAGAGATTTGTATAGGTTGTGAGTCAAATATGGTAGTTGTTGCTGAGTGCTATGGCGCTGTCTGTATTCACTTTGTTTGTCAGAGAGAAGAGAATGTTCAGTAAAATGACCATAGACCTTTCTATATACTATTTTTTCAAAGACTTTGGAAAGGTCCGAAAGAATACTAATTGGTCGATAGCCAGAACAATCCGATGGAGAACCTTTGTTTTTTAATATTGGTTTTACGTGTGCTTCTTTAAATCTACTTGGAAATTTCCCTGACTAGGGATTTGTTGAATAATTTTGCTAATGGTTTAGAGATCAAAAGTGCAGTCAGTTTAAGCAATTTTACTGGTATTCCATCTGGGCCGGTTGACTTGTTTGGGTCTAGGGAGTTGAGAATGCGGAGAACCTCTTGCTCGGATGTGACAATATTTTCAAGTGAGGGCAATGGTAGTGTATGAGCTTTGTTTGGTGTGGGTTTGTGAGTCTCCGGAATATTAAGGGTAGATTGAGCAGCAAAGTGGTCGTTTAATAGCGTCGCCTTTTCGTCGTCGTCAGTAATGATGTCGCCGTTGTCTGATTGGAGAGGTGGGATGGTATCGTCTCGTATACGTCCTGTGATGGTGCGTAATGTTTGATGGTATTTGCAGGAGTTTTGTTTTTGTGCCACTAATTTGTGTACTTGGTATTGTACATATTCGTCTTTTAGTCGTCTGTTGATGGATGTGACTAGGTTTCTTTGGTATCTCCATCTATTCCAATTACAATCACACTGAGTTTGTTTTGCAATTTTGAATAATCTGTCGCGTTTTCAAATGTTTCGCTTTAATTCAGAAGTGACCCAAGGTTTTTGTTTTTACTGATTAGTTTTACGTTTAATTGGAATCGAGGCAGCTGCGGCGTCATGAATAGCAGATATAAATAGGTATGTCACTGTATCTAAATCATTGTCCAAAATACGTGCCCAGTCAGTGTTTTGAAGAAGAGTGGTGAGTAAAGGGGCGTTTCATTTTGAATAGTCCCAAACATATGTATGCGTTGGTTCTGCGTTTCCATCCAAAACACTGGGGCCTTCGGCCCCAGGGGCCCTCGCTCGGTCGCCAGAGGGGCCTGCCTGGCCTCCGGGGGAGGGGGGGGGGGGCATGATCTTCCTTGCCCTCCCCCTGCCTACGCCCTTGCAGGGGACCCCTGGCCTTTGACCTCCAGAGGGCCTCTCTGGCTTCCAGAGGGCCCCTCAGGCCTTCGGTGGCCTTTCTAACCTCCAAAAAGACCCCCTCTGACTCCCAGGGGCCATCTCTGACCTCCCCTCTGACTTCCAGATGGCCTCTTCTGGCCTTTAAAGGCCCCCCTCTGACCTTCATAGGACCCCTCTGGCTTCCAGGGGCACCTGTGACCTCCGCGATGGGGCCTGCGAGATGCGTAGGGGCCTGCGAGGGCCTCTTTGAAGCATGGAGGGACCTCCATAAATGACAGGAGGGGCAAAAAGATATGTTTGCCCCTCCCCCTGCCCGACGACAGCGGGGGGGGGGGGGGGGGGGTGACTGCCCCTCCTGACTCCCCGGTGGCGCCGCCGCTGGCCAGGACAACCGAAAGACTGAGTCCCATGGGTGCTCCTTCGCGTTGAATATATAACTCGTTTTGATACTGGAAATACCGGCAGTCTAGACAAATCTCCATTAGACGACGGATATGCATATATTATATTGTATATATGTATATATTACAGATATTATACATACGACGTGAGAGTATGTATATAGTATAATGTGTATATTTGTCCAGCGAACAAGATTCAGTTGAAATATATGGACTGAGCATTGTTACATCATATTCATCCCAGAGCAAAAATCCGAAAAAGAAGCGATTTCTTCTTTGATAATTTCAGCGATACAACAACAACAAACACATTTATTTGAAAAGCAAAAATAAACACAAAAACTTAATCGCAGATCGGTGCAAAAGCGAGGCGCTTATACATGGCACCTCTCTGCAATGGTTGGCAGGAGATAAACAAAAAGTCGACTGGCCGCCGCCGCAAACATGGCCTATTTAATGTTGTCCCATGCCGCGACCCCAGCAGGGGCCCCGCGCGCCAAGCCACCCGTCGTGTCTATGTTTTACTGGAACGTCCTGATCGAGTCAGGTAACTTCGGAAGCTCGTGGCCACCGCCGCGATATGTAGGACATTCTAGACATTCCTCATTCTAGGCATACCAAGAATGAGGTGGCAGTGCCATGATGCCGCTAAGGGGTGCTAATCGCTCGCCCTCGGCGTGAGTGCCAGGTCGGTTAACCGTGTTCCCACTCTCGACGGGGAGAGGTGGGAATGGGTGGCTGTATGGCGGCCGTAGGCGTGTCATGGCAGATCTTCATCTGACAGACAATTCTGCGTCGTGACAATATTTTTTGTCCGCAAATCTTCCGCGGAGCAACGTTTCCGTATTTATTTTTATGTCTGACATTTCTTTGTCTCGTAATTATTTGTGTCGGCAAATTGGCCTGCCAATGTTATGTGATTCTGCAAAACTTTATTCTGTATATTTCTTGCATTACGATTATTCACCTATCTAAATCACCAAATCTGAGTCACACGTTTCTACGCCCGCAAAACTTCGTCGCCGCAGCTCCTCGTCACCGCATTCCTTCATATCACATTTCTTCGACCCACATTTCTACGCATCCGTAGCCCCTCTCCGCCACGGGTCATCACGGTGCCTGTCAGAGGTGCTGACATGAGGCTGTGGTTCGTTTGGCTGAGACCTCCATAGCCGGTCTTAGCCCGGTCCAATCTCGACTCAGCTCGGTCAGCGTTATTCGGACTGCGGCTCCGACAATCTTACGAACACTGCCTGTTCTAGGCGATACGAGAAAAAAAAAACGTAGAGATATAATGCATTATAGCCGAAGTAAACGATTTAGCATAGTGTTTCTACAAGATACCCATTTAACAGCGAAAACACTACCATATTTTGATAACTTTTGGCATGGAAAAGCTTATCGTTCTTGCTTTTCATCTCGTAGTCGAGGAACGAGCATTTTGTTTAATTCGAACCTACAATATAGCATGACAGCGGACAAAACATCGGACTGTGGTAACTTTATTATGATAGCTTGTAAAATCTGTAATGAATCTTACCTTCTGGTTAATGTATATGTACGAAATAATGATAACCCAATATTTTATAAGAATATAAACGATATGATCGAAAAATTCGATGTACAATATACGATAGTCGCAGGCGACTTTAACTTTGTGATGAAACCAGACGAAGATTCGTTAAATTATGTAGGCGAAAATAATGTCCGGGCCAAACAAGAATTTCTAGAATTAACTTATAAATAACCTGGCTAAAATAATAACCTGTTTGATGTGTGGAGACAGATTTCCAGAAGAACGTAAATACACATGGTTACGAACAGATCCGATAAAAGCAGGGCGCCTGGATATGTTTTTTGTTAGTGATAACATGATAAACTCAACGATTGACGTAGACATTATAACTGGATATCGTACAGACCACAATGCAATTATACTAGCGATACAGAGTAAACAACAGAGAGGGAAAGGTGTATGGAAATTAAATACTTCACATTTAGCGGATGAAAACTACATAAACACAGTCAAAATGTGCATCACAAGCACACTAAAACAATACGCTGTGCCCGTTTACAAAGATGAAGTGTATAAGGATTATAAACATTATGAAACCATTAAATGAACGATAAGCGATACTTTATTTTATGAGACTCTGATAATGATGATCCGGGGTGAAACAATTCAATTTTCCAAACAAAAGGCTAGGCATCCGAACAACAGAAACAAAACTGGTGTCTGAAATAGTCAAAGCAGAAGAAATATTTGTTGCTTCTGGTCAGCAAAACGACGCCGCTCAGTTAAACCTATTAAAAAGTAAACTAGAAGAGCTGAGACATCCACTGATTGACGGACTAATTGTTCGCTCCCCAGTGTCCTGGCACGAAAAAGGAGAGCGGAATACAAAATATTTTCTATCACTAGAAAAAATACATTCCTGCAAAAAGAGCATTCAATACATCCAGGACGGAGATAGTTCCATTGCCAGTAACGCAGAAATAATGGATACATTCTCAGACATCTTTCAAACAAATATTCGTTAAACAAGGACATCATACCAGATTCATCATTCATAGCAAACCATGTAGCAAACAAGCTTAACACTAATGATAATCTTAACCTCGAGGCCGAAATTAGTATGCCTGAACTAACACGTGCCTTGCATTCTATGACAAAAGGAAAAACTCCGGGTTTGAATGGGTTTCCGATTGAACTGCCCAAACAGCCTCCACGTCTGGCCGCTACCTTGGCGAAAACACCAGGCGATACTATACATTGGACTAACATAAACAAACAAAAAACAGGTACTGTGTTGGCTGCAGATTTTGAAGCAGCATTCGAGTCAATTGCATGGAATTACCTTCGAGTAGTTATTAACGAGATGAATTTTGGCCCAAATCTTAAAAATATGATTAATCATTTATACCTTAACACCGAAAATCATTCATGGATCTTACTTAATGGTCACTTGGGCAAAACAATATGGTTGCAAAGGGGTAGAAGCCAAGGAGACCCAGCATCTGGATACTTTAACTTGGCAGTTTCCATATTAACTGAACAAATTATTAAATCAATCAAATTAACCGGAATAAAAATAGATCCTCATTACGAACTGAGAATAAGCCAATATGCAGATGATACCATATTATTTTTAGATGGCTCTGAGAGATCTATTTCGGGGTCTAATGAGGAACTAAACAAATTCGGTCAACAATCTGGATTAAAAGTGAATGTAGAAAAAGCATCAGGTATGACATAAAGACATAAAGACATAAATTTACAGTACAACAAAGAGCCTCATGGGCCCGTCCTGGGTTGTACGGCACACATGGACGTGAACGGCACACATGTGACAACGGACATGAACGGCCACATACATTGCCTCGCAGGGCACCTTATCATGTAATACACACTAACCATTTTCAGAATTTAACATCCAGTACATATACATCGTTAACATATACATCGTCTACATATACATCGTCCTGCACACACGAACCTCAGAATTTAGCAATCTACATTCACAGGACATTCAACCCATACAAACGTTGTAATTACACTAGTCCCACACATACACAATCTTCCTTCTAAAAATAATCCCTTTCTTGTAAGCAACCTATTTCAATTAGTGATGTCCTTATGTATATTCACATATGTGTATCACTATAACTAAGACTAATCCCAGGAATATTTATAAACAAAACCCTTTCCCGCAAAATATTTGTCGAGCCCAGCTTTGAAAGAAACTAATGTGGCTGCACTGATTACATGACCTGGTAAATTGTTCCAATGGCTCACAGCCCTTCTACTGAAAAACGACTGTCTTAATCTAGTCCTGCTTTGTTTAACAATAAGTTTATACTGATGGCATCGCCCTCTTTTCTCTCTATCAAAATCAAACAAGTTCTTTAAATACCGAAACTGTTGACCATTTGCAAACTTAAAACTTCAATGAGATCCCCCCTCAATCTTCTGTATTTAAGTGAGAACATATCCAATGTTTTAAGCCTATCCTCATATTCTAAATTACTAATACCGTTAACCATTTTCGTTGCCCGTTTTTGTACCCTTTCTAGTAACCAACAATCTTTCTCATATGTTGGAGACCAAGCTTGAACACAGAACTCTAAATGTGGTCTAACAAATGCACAATACAGTTTAGTTATCACTTCAGCACTTTTATAAGAAACATTCCTGTAAATGGCACCAAGCATCCTTAGCGCCTGTTTTCTAGCTTTGGTTACCTGGTCAGATGCAGACAGCTTACTGTTAACTATTACTCCTAGGTCTTTTTCCATTACCGTCTGTGACATCTCCTGTCCCCCCATTTCGTACGAAGTTCTTCTTTTTACTCGGCCTACATGCATAACCTTACATTTGTTAATATTAAATTCCATTTGCCATGTTTCTGACCATTCAACCAACCTATCCAGATCCGACTGGAAAAGATCCTGGTCGTTATCTCTCCTAATAACCCTGAAAACTTTAAGATCGTCAGCAAATTTTAACACTTTACTGTCTACACCATTCTCGATTGTATTTATTAATATTAAAAATAACAATGGGCCTAAAACTGAGCCTTGAGGCACCCCACTACGCACATCTCTCCATTCAGATTTTACCCCATTTAGTCAAACTCTTTGCTG
>JAXIVJ010002309.1:25000-112618 GCA_036785665.1 Chirona hameri
GCGTGTATGGTTCATGTGTGTGCGTGTGATGTTAGTGTGTCTAACCAGAACGTGTATGGTTCATGTGTGTGCGTGTGATGTTAGTGTGCCTAACCAGAGCGTGTATGGTTCATGTGTGCGCGTGTGATGTTAGTGTGCCTAACCAGAACGTGTATGGTTCATGTGTGTGCGTGTGATGTTAGTGTGCCTAACCAGAGCGTGTATGGTTCATGTGTGCGCGTGTGATGTTAGTGTGCCTAACCAGAACGTGTATGGTTCATGTGTGTGCGTGTGATGTTAGTGTGCCTAACCAGAGCGTGTATGGTTCATGTGTGTGCGTGTGATGTTAGTGTGCCTAACCAGAGCGTGTATGGTTCATGTGTGTGCGTGTGATGTTAGTGTGTCTAACCAGAACGTGTATGGTTCGTGTGTGTGCGTGTGATGTTAGTGTGTCTAACCAGAGCGTGTATGGTTCGTGTGTGTGCGTGTGATGTTAGTGTGCCTAACCAGAGCGTGTATGGTTCATGTGTGTGTGCGTGTGATGTTAGTGTGCCTAACCAGAGCGTGTATGGTTCGTGTGTGTGCGTGTGATGTTAGTGTGCCTAACCAGAGCGTGTATGGTTCGTGTGTGTGCGTGTGATGTTAGTGTGCCTAACCAGAACGTGTATGGTTCGTGTGTATGCGTGTGATGTTAGTGTGCCTAACCAGAACGTGTATGGTTCGTGTGTGTGCGTGTGATGTTAGTGTGCCTAACCAGAGCGTGTATGGTTCGTGTGTATGCGTGTGATGTTAGTGTGCCTAACCAGAGCGTGTATGGTTCATGTGTGCGTGTGATGTTAGTGTGTCTAACCAGAACGTGTATGGTTCGTGTGGGTGCGTGTGATGTTAGTGTGCCTAACCAGAGCGTGTATGGTTCGTGTGTGCACGTGTGATGTTAGTGTGCCTAACCAGAACGTGTATGGTTCGTGTGTATGCGTGTGATGTTAGTGTGTCTAACCAGAGCGTGTATGGTTCATGTGTGTGCGTGTGATGTTAGTGTGCCTAACCAGAGCGTGTATGGTTCGTGTGTGTGCGTGTGATGTTAGTGTGCCTAACCAGAGCGTGTATGGTTCATGTGTGTGCGTGTGATGTTAGTGTGCCTAACCAGAGCGTGTATGGTTCGTGTGTGTGCGTGTGATGTTAGTGTGTCTAACCAGAGCGTGTATGGTTCATGTGTGTGCGTGTGATGTTAGTGTGTCTAACCAGAGCGTGTATGGTTCATGTGTGTGCGTGTGATGTTAGTGTGTCTAACCAGAACGTGTATGGTTCGTGTGTGTGCGTGTGATGTTAGTGTGCCTAACCAGAGCGTGTATGGTTCATGTGTGTGCGTGTGATGTTAGTGTGTCTAACCAGAACGTGTATGGTTCGTGTGTGTACGTGTGATGTTAGTGTGCCTAACCAGAGCGTGTATGGTTCATGTGTGTGCGTGTGATGTTAGTGTGTCTAACCAGAACGTGTATGGTTCGTGTGTGTGCGTGTGATGTTAGTGTGCCTAACCAGAGCGTGTATGGTTCATGTGTGTGCGTGTGATGTTAGTGTGTCTAACCAGAACGTGTATGGTTCGTGTGTGTACGTGTGATGTTAGTGTGCCTAACCAGAGCGTGTATGGTTCATGTGTGTGCGTGTGATGTTAGTGTGTCTAACCAGAACGTGTATGGTTCGTGTGTGTGCGTGTGATGTTAGTGTGCCTAACCAGAGCGTGTATGGTTCATGTGTGTGCGTGTGATGTTAGTGTGTCTAACCAGAACGTGTATGGTTCGTGTGTGTGCGTGTGATGTTAGTGTGCCTAACCAGAGCGTGTATGGTTCGTGTGTGTGCGTGTGATGTTAGTGTGCCTAACCAGAGCGTGTATGGTTCATGTGTGTGCGTGTGATGTTAGTGTGCCTAACCAGAGCGTGTATGGTTCGTGTGTGTGCGTGTGATGTTAGTGTGCCTAACCAGAGCGTGTATGGTTCATGTGTGTGCGTGTGATGTTAGTGTGTCTAACCAGAACGTGTATGGTTCGTGTGTGTGCGTGTAATGTTAGTGTGTCTAACCAGAGCGTGTATGGTTCGTGTGTGTGCGTGTGATGTTAGTGTGTCTAACCAGAGCGTGTATGGTTCATGTGTGTGCGTGTGATGTTAGTGTGTCTAACCAGAGCGTGTATGGTTCGTGTGTGTGCGTGTGATGTTAGTGTGTCTAACCAGAGCGTGTATGGTTCATGTGTGCGCGTGTGATGTTAGTGTGCCTAACCAGAGCGTGTATGGTTCATGTGTGCGCGTGTGATGTTAGTGTGTCTAACCAGAACGTGTATGGTTCATGTGTGTGCGTGTGATGTTAGTGTGCCTAACCAGAGCGTGTATGGTTCATGTGTGCGCGTGTGATGTTAGTGTGCCTAACCAGAGCGTGTATGGTTCATGTGTGTGCGTGTGATGTTAGTGTGTCTAACCAGAACGTGTATGGTTCATGTGTGTGCGTGTGATGTTAGTGTGCCTAACCAGAGCGTGTATGGTTCGTGTGTGCGTGTGATGTTAGTGTGCCTAACCAGAGCGTGTATGGTTCGTGTGTGTGCGTGTGATGTTAGTGTGCCTAACCAGAGCGTGTATGGTTCATGTGTGTGCGTGTGATGTTAGTGTGTCTAACCAGAACGTGTATGGTTCATGTGTGTGCGTGTGATGTTAGTGTGCCTAACCAGAGCGTGTATGGTTCGTGTGTGCGTGTGATGTTAGTGTGCCTAACCAGAGCGTGTATGGTTCATGTGTGCGCGTGTGATGTTAGTGTGCCTAACCAGAACGTGTATGGTTCATGTGTGTGTGCGTGTGATGTTATTTGTTTTTGGTTGATGCTGATGTTGTATTTGTATATGGTTTTGCAGAAATACACTAGCCCTTGAGTGAGGCAAACCGAGAGAAAACACTGTCTGTTCAGCCAAACCTCTGCAGCTGGTGACCTCCTGAGATTCATACAGATCCGAGGTGATTTTAGGGTCGGATAATATGAAGAAGTTCGATGAAGTCCACAAGTTCACCCCGATGCCAAATATGCATATTCTGTAAAATATAGTTCCCTTGTTCCTCTTTGTTTTAGGTAGATAACGCCCGCCAGACAGATTTGCCCCCACACCTAACAATGCTGGCGACGCCAATGTCCCATGACCACACTATGACGTCACATACAATGGCGCCACGTCCTGCCGCCCGGAATTGATTGTCGTTCGCGTGCAGACACTCAGGCATGCTGGTTCTGTGTTCTGGATCGTCGTTCCCCCCCTGATGTGCAATCACGGACAGTGCCAGATTGGCTGCGGACAGTCGGCCGGCCGCCTGGTCCGGCCCCTGGTGCGGGTATTATCATGGCCGGCACATCACCGCCCGTCCCCTCCCGTCCCTCCCCCTCCCCCTCCCCTCCCCCTCCCTTTACCGGATATAGCACTCTCTGTCGGCGGTCACCGATGAAGAATGGACCTGTAGGGCAACATCGGCGGCCAGTTGTTGGCTCCCCAGTGCTGGGAAATGACTCGAAAAGCGGGTGTGGGGGCTATCGAGGAAAGTGCTCCGAGAAACTGATCCATCATTGATGAGCTATGGTGTAACGGGGAGGCTGTTTCTTAATGGGCTGTTACCCTGGCGGCCCTATTATACGGCCCTGGCTGGTACCCTGGCGGCCTATTATACGGCCCTGGCTGTTACCCTGGCGGCCTATTATACGGCCCTGGCTGTTACCCTGGCGGCCTATTATACGGCCCTGGCTGTTACCCTGGCGGCCTATTATACGGCCCTGGCTGTTACCCTGGCGGCCTATTATACGGCCCTGGCTGTTACCCTGGCGGCCTATTATACGGCCCTGGCTGTTACCCTGGCGGCCTATTATACGGCCCTGGCTGTTACCCTGGCGGCCTATTATACGGCCCTGGCTGGTACGTCCAGCTCCACTCTCCTGGTTGCTAATGTGTAACGTGACGTATTCACGAAAAATGAACCATAATTTTCGGTTTGGATGAAATGCTCGACAGTTATTTGTTTGATCCCATGTACTGACGGAATATTTACAGTGGACTATGTCTCTTTCAGTATTTATGGATTACAGCGGCATTATTTACCCACCGAAGAGTAGTAGACATGCAATGTAATCAATACACCGTGTATCGTTCACACACAACATAGTACAATGTTCCCGTAACCCCCTGACCTCAGCCCCACTGACCGGGTGCCCCCCCCCCCTCCCTGCTACCGGCAGATAGTCGGTCTCTCTCGGTTGAGGGGACATATATTCGGTTGCACCCCCCCCCCTCCCCGATGCCGGTAGATAATCGGCCTCTCTCGGTTGAGGGGGCATATATTCGGTAGCGCCCCCCCCCTCCCCGATGCCGGAAGATAGTTGGCCTCTCTCGGTTGAGGGGACAGATATTCGGTGGCGCCCCCCACCCCCCCCCCCCTCGCTGCCGGTAGATAGTCGGCCTCTCTCGGTTGAGGGGACAGATATTCGGTGGCGCCCCCCCCCCCTCCCCGCTGCCGGTAGATAGTCGGCCTCTCTCGGTTGAGGGGACAGATATTCGGTGGCGCCCCCCGCCCCCCCCCCTCTCGCTGCCGGTAGATAGTCGGCCTCTCTCGGTTGAATGGACAGAGGTTCGGTGGTTCCGGTCGGTTTGGCCGATAACGTGTTACTATCTGATCGTCCGACTGCTCTAGTACATGCATTAGCGCCAACGCGACAAAGAAACGGTCCACACGACGACAGGCGCGGTCCACAGAACTTTGGTCAGTCCATATAGTCAGTCAATAAAGCTGTGGCCAGTCCGTAGAGGAGCTTTAATCGGTCCATAGGGCTTCGATCGGTTCATAGAGCTATGGTCGGTCCAGCAAGCTTCGATCCGTCCAGAAAGCTTTGGTTGGTCCAGAAAGCTTTGGTCCGTCAAGAAAGCTTTAGTCGGTCCAGAAAGCTTTGGTTGGTCAATAAAGCCTTGGTTGGTCCAGAAAGCTTTGGTTGGTCCGGAAAGCTTTGGTCCGTCCAGAAAGCTTTGGTCGGTCCAGAAAGCTTTGGTTGGTCAATAAAGCATTGGTTGGTCCAGAAAGCTTTGGTCGGTCCAGAAAGCTTTGGTCGGTCCAGAAAGCTTTGGTCGGCCCAGAAAGCTTTGGTTGGTGGTCCAGAAAGCTTTGGTCGGTCCAGAAAGCTTTGATTGGTCCAGAAAGCTTTGGTCGGTCCAGAAAGCTTTGGTCGGCCCAGAAAGCTTTGGTCGGTCCATAAAGCTATGGTCGGTCCAGAAAGCTTTGGTCGGCCCAGAAGGCTTTGGTCGGACCAGAAAGCTTTGGTCGGTCCAGAAAGCTTTGGTCGGCCCAGAAAGCTATGATCGGTCCATGAAGCTTTGGTCGGTCAAGAACGCTTTGGTCGGTTCAGAAAGCTTTGGTCGGTCCAGAAAGCTTTGGTCGGTCCAGAAAGCTTTGGTCGGTCCAGAAAGCTTTGGTTGGTCCAGAAAGCTTTGGTTGGTCCAGAAAGCTTTGGTCGGTCCATGAAGCTTTGGTCGGTCCAGAAAGCTTTGGTCAGTCCAGAAAGCTTTGGTCGGTCCAGAAAGCTTTGGTCGGTCCAGAAAGCTTTGGTCGGTCCAGAAAGCTCTGGTTAGTCCAGAAAGCTCTGATAGTTGCGTGGATCTACAGGGTTTTTCATAATGAATGTTACTTTTAAATCAGCCGGAGGAAGACCAAAAATATTATAAAGCGCGCGGATTTTTAGGTTATATTGTTGCAAAAACGTGAAGGTTTGTATCTGTGCAAAAATTACCCCGAAACAATAAGTCTGATGGATGTTATAGGCCAACAATTGCAGAATTATCTGCAAGCTACTTGCATAATTCTCGTCTGCCTGCCTGGTGGCCCGCGTTCAGCGGCACGGTAACATGGGGCTTATACGGCTTCCACCCCAGCTTCTTCCGCATAATCCGCCATGCACAGTTGTGGATGTGGCAACGACTTGGCAATCCTGGGGACAGATGCTTTTCTTGGCTGCTTGATATGGCTCCACCATCTGCCGAGTTTTCTCCACGAGCTCAGCTGATGTTGCAGTTCGACCCTGAGGCTTTGATGGAGAGATGGAGCCTGTTGACTGAGACCTTTCGACCAGTCTCTTGAAAGTCATCTTTGATGATATGACATTTATTTTCTGAAAGTGACTGCCAAACTTTCGACGCACTGCAGCTATGCTTTTCAGCGCACCATACTGAGGGACTGCCAAAACTGCCTCTTCGTTTGAAAACGGCGCGTTGCAGCGTTTCTTGGGCCTCGACATTGTTCGCCTATAACATCCATCAGACTAATTGTTTCGGGGTAATTTTTGCACAGATACAAACCTTCACGTTTTTGCAACGATATAACCTAAAAATCCGCGAGCTTTATAATATTTTTGGTCTTCCTACGGCCGATTTAAAAGTAACATTCATTATGAAAAACCATGTATGACCGGTGTATTAAGCTTTGATTGGTCTACATAGCTATGGCCGGCCGACGGAGCTTTAGTTGGTCCACGGAGCTCTGGTCTCGCCGGTTTCCTGCCAGGCAAGGCTGCCGGTGGCTGATCTGACCGGGCCAATGATAAATCACCATCATGCTACGTTCTGACTGGACGCTGCAGTTCGGCCCATACACGGCCTTCGAGAAGTTCAGTTCTATACCAATTTTGTACAGATTATAAGATGGGTTATAATATGGGAAATAAAATGGACGAGCCAGCACATCTCGTTATGTAATGCAATACCCCACAATATGCCATCATTAGAGCTGGTTGATAAAAAACTCTTGCATAAAACAACATCAAGGTTCATATCGGATTCTATTAGATATGCGGCACCCGGAAGCTATCGGTAAAACTTTTTGGGCGCCATCTTGCATACCATGAATACAGGATGTCGGTTGGTCCATCAATTCTGCATCACAAGCCGAACTACTCATGGTGGAGACTCGAAGGATATGCAATACGATAAATGATGGAGAGTCTTTGCTTATGCGGTATTCAGTACTTCCGTTGGCTACCGCTGTAATCTACAACATACCGATGTTGTAAAATGCAGGGCTTCAAAGTATGCTGCTACAGCAGTGTCAACACTCAACTGCAACAGTTCTAAGTACTCATAGGCACGGTAATACCATTCCGGTACCATCACAAACGCTGGCCCTCTTGTCTGGCACTATATCGGTACTCTCCTACGAAGCTATGTTCATGCCACACCATGCCACACCGGCACCATCAAAGGGGCACTGCTTCAATTTCGTGCCACCACACCGGCACGATCAAAGGGGCACTACTTCAATACCGTGCCACCACACCCGGGTCATCAAAGGGGCACTACTTCAATACCGTGCCACCACACCCGGGTCATCAAAGGGGCACTACTTCAATACCGTGCCACCACACCCGGGTCATCAAAGGGGCACTACTTCAATACCGTGCCACCACACCCGGGTCATCAAAGGGGCACTACTTCAATACCGTGACACCACACCCGGGTCATCAAAGGGGCACTACTTCAATACCGTGCCACCACACCCGGGTCATCAAAGGGGCACTACTGCAATACCGTGCCACCACACCGGCACCATCAAAGGGGCACTACTTCAATACCGTGCCACCACACCCGGGTCATCAAAGGGGCACTACTTCAATACCGTGCCACCACACCCGGGTCATCAAAGGGGCACTACTTCAATACCGTGCCACCACACCCGGGTCATCAAAGGGACACTACTTCAATACCGTGCCACCACACCCGGGTCATCAAAGGGACACTACTTCAATACCGTGCCACCACACCGGCACCATCAAAGGCGCACTACTTCAATACCGTGCCACCACACCGGCACCATCAAAGAGACACTACTTCAATACCGTGCCACCACACCCGGGTCATTAAAGGGGCACTACTTCAATACCGTGCCACCACACCCGGGTCATCAAAGGGGCACTACTTCAATACCGTGCCACCACAGCCGGGTCATCAAAGGGGCACTACTTCAATACCGTGCCACCACACCCGGGTCATCAAAGGCGCACTGCTTCAATACCGTGCCACCACACCGGCACCATCAAAGGAGCCGCATTAAACAGCGCTGCGCAGCGGCAGGAATCGGAGCGTTACCGGTCTCGGCACTGTGACAGAACCGTCACATCCTGAGACATCTTCCCTCGATGATTTATGGCATCAGGCCAACCGATGCGACTGGTCCAACTGATGTTTGTCACAGTTGCACGGCGCCAACTGCAGAGTGAAGGCAACTTTGTGTCCTCGCATGTGTTGCTCGATAGCTGAAACATGTACCTGGAGGACGACGGACTGGTAACCCAGCCAGCAATTTGCTTGGGAAAAATATATGGGAAGTTGGAGAAAACTTGGGAGATTACGAGATTTGTAATTAGCTACATCTATTCACATAAGCCGGATCTCTAGAGCAAACTGCCTTTTTAGGCAGTGCTTTTAGCGCATACATCTTTTATGACAGTTTTGGAGCTTTTAAAGTCAATGTGATTCATAGGCGTACCCAAGGGGGGGGGGGGGGGGGGCAAACGGGGCAATTTCCCCCTCCTGAAGGACCGTACGTGCCCCCTTGGCCGTATGTGCCCCTTTGGAAATAGGGCCCGAAGTGCCCTATTTCTTAAAAAAATGAATGATTTTTTTATTTTTTAAAGAAAAAATGTTGAAAATATGCCCATCTAAAAATATAGTGGGCCAAATCGGGTGATTTTTTTTTTGGTGGGGTACCTTATGCCCCCTGATAAAAAATTGCCCTCTCCTGGAGTGAATCCTGGGTACGCCACTGATGTGATTACGTACGTTTTAACCCTGTAGTCTGTGACTGTAGACTTTAGGCTCTGTAATAATGTGATTTGTGTGCTGCGTAGTGTATTTATTGTTTTATCTTATCTTCACGACTTCGCCTGTCAGTGGAGCGTAGCGTAACTCCGTTGGCGATAATATCAATACAAAAATAGCAAGCTATGATCGGGTTTGTGGACACACCAACTAATCGAGCAGTTTTCTACCCACTTTCCAATGGAATTTGTCGCATCACTGCCAAATTTCCCATTTTCAGTCTGTCGATTTCCTATCTGGTGACGAAGATGGATGATGCTAGTTGGCGACAACTTAAGTATCGCTGCTGGCAGCGGTAGCAATTACAGTAGCGACTTTTTGGCTCCGGCCTAGTTGGGTGACATGCGACGAATGTGACCAATACATGTGTTCCGATTCCGTCTCGTGGTTCGAGATACACTGATGTATGGGGTGTCTGGATACATTGGCGATTGTCATTTTTCCGAATGTCATTTTGGCGAATGCATATTGTCGAAGGACACTTTGACGACATGTGTTTTTGTCGAAAAGTGAATATGCCGAAAGCAAAATGGCGAACGCCTGTTTGTCGAAATGCCCTTTTGCCGACGTGTCAAAATGTCGAAATGTCTTTTTGCTGACATGTCATTTTGTCGAAATGTCATTTTGTCGAAATGTCATTTTGTCGAAATGTCATTTTGACGAAATGTCATTTTGTCGAAATGTCATTTTGTCGAAATGTGAAAAAGTCGAAATGTCATTTTGCCGAATGCTACTTTGTCGACGTGTGAAAAGGTCGAAATGCCTTTTTGCCGAAATGTCATTTTGTCGACATGTCATTTTGTCGACATGTGAAAAAGCCGAAATGTCATTTTTCCGAATGTTGCTTTGTCGACGTGTGATAGTTCGAGATGTTTTTTTTTGTGTCGAAATGTAATTTTGTCGACATGTGAAAAAGTCGAAATGCCTTTTTGCCGAATGTCATTTTGCCGACATGTGAAAAGGTCGAAATGCCTTTTTTGCCTATGACATCTTGCTCCACTGCCCCTCCCTTGCCCTGTGGTTTTGCACCATCCACCAGGGTTTGCATTAGAGGTGGCAAATGTTATCGGCAGGTTGCATAGCCATTCTGCAGCATTGTGAAGGTCAATTAGCTGACAAAAAATACTTGGTCATCTAAATCCTCTGTATCCGAATGGGGGAGGGGCTATTATCCACTGTCTAATCCCCTACTAATTCGGCATTCGGCATTCGGAAAAAATATATTTCGAACATTTCACATGTCGATAAAATGGCATTCGGCAAAATGACGTTTCGGCTTTTTTACATGTCGACAAAATGACATTTCGGCAAAAAGACATTTCGATCTTTTCACATGTCGGCAAAATGGCATTCGGCAAAAAGGCTTTTAGACAAAACGGCAAAAAGACATTTCGACAAAATTACATGCCAGCAAAAAGGCATTTCGACCAACAGGCATTCGCCATTTTGCTTTCGGCTTATTCACATGTCGTCAAAAAAACATTTCGTCAAAGACAATATGCGACAATATGCATTCGCCAAAATGACATTCGGCAAAATGACATTCGCCAATGTGTCCTGTAACCCTTGACTCCTTCCTTGACCCTACAACACCCTCACCATGAACCTTCTGACCACCGCCAGGGGCTGACCCGTCTCCCTTGACCCCTAGCACCCCTTACCCTGAACCTTGTCACCACCGTCAGGGACTGACCCGTCGGAACCTCTAAGACCACTTACCCTGAACCTTCTACAGTTCTAACCACTGCCATAGTGCAGCCCGTCTCCCGTCTCGCGATTGGCTCGCCGGGGCGGCGTGGCCGGTTGACAGGCTGACAGGCTGACAGGCTGACAGGCTGACGGGCTGAACGGGCGTCAATTGTAATCGTCTGTCACTTCCCTGTGTGTGTGTGATTGTGCGTGTGCGTCACGCGTGTGTGCGTGCGTGTGGCGCACGTAGTGGACGATAGAGCCGCAACAGTCATCCCACCTATAAGGCCAGTAGTGGTGCTACGGCCGACTCGCTACACCCCGACACGCGGGGCTACGGGCAACATAGTGTGACGTCATAATTTCGTGAGGGGGTGGAATACAGTGACCCCATGGTGCGGTGTTGTGGGAGAATCAAAGTGACTTCATACCTTAGTGTGGTGGTTGGATCACTATGACGACATATTACGGTGTGGTGGGTGGATATCGGTGACGTCATACTATAGTGTGGTGGGTGGATATCGGTACGTCATACTATAGTGTGGCGGGTGGATATCGGTAACGTCATACTATAGTGTGGCGGGTGGATATCGGTGACGTCATACTATTAGTGTGTCGGGTGGAATACAGTGACGTCATACCTCACTGACTGGCCGGTGGCGATCACCGTGTGCACGTGGCCGGTGACGATCCCCGTGTGCCCGTGGCCGGTGACGATCCCCGTGTGCCCGTGGCCGGTGACGATCGCTCAGTATCTGCTGGATGACGACACGGCACCCTGAGCTAATCGGCACGCCATCCTTCCTGTCGGCACGACTCTCGGCACGACATCCTTCCTGTCGGCACGACTCTCGGCACGACATCCTAGCAGAGCTATGCATTCGGTATGTGGTGGTCGCGCTGGGCGTGAATAGGGGACTTTCGCAGTTCGCTTACGCGTAAATCATTCAGGCAGGTCCCTCGGAAAACTGGTGATGTTACCAGTTGACGACGTTATCAGAAGTGTGTTTGAAGTTGCATGAGCAGGTGTCATGGTGTGTTGTCACTTGCCAGACTTCTGGCCAAGTCTGATTGAGATACGAGTCGACTCAGGAATCGATCGCCTTGGCATTGCTTGTAACGTTGATTCCTTTTTCTGAAAGCTGTCTTCACCAGCATAATTAAGCATAAAAATTAAATTATTATTTTGTCAAACGTTAACATGAGGCGTGAGCATTATTGCAAGAGTTATTAGGATCATATTTAACCCTCGTCCGGGTAGGGGGATGCCACCCCCTCGATGTTTTTCTGGAATAACTCACGTAGTTTCCAACCGATTACGATGGAACTTTCAGTACTCTACTTTTGAAAAATCTGACACATACTCTGAAAATTTGAATTTTAACCCACATGATCCGTGATCTATGACCTGTTTCTCAAGGTCATGTCAGGCGCAACTGGCGTCCCGCAGTATCGATGCTTGTAACTTGTGCAGTTTCCGAGTGTTTGTTGTTCAGGAGCATATCCACAGGTGTTTCTAAGTGACAGTTGCGGTTTCCACTGAGATTGTGACCTCGATTGACCTTTTCAGAGGTCAACTGAGGTCATTGACCTCCGATGACCTCAGATGATTTTTGGGGGGCTTCTGGCGGTTTAAAGGACATTTTGTGACGCTGATTTCAAATTTGGGATCCATTTTACATAATTATATGTTCCACTGGGGTCATGCACTTCCACAGGTCAACCGAGGTCACTGACTTCAGATGACCTAACATTACTTTTTTGGAATTTGGCAGTTTTAGGACATTTTGTGACGCTGATTACGAATTTGGCACCCATTAATCATTATGATATGCTGATTCACGATTCTAGCTCGATAAAATTCAATTTGTACGCATTTACAATTTTGATGACTTTTGGGTCCTTGACATGACCTCAGAGGTCACATAATGACCGACGAAGACCTTAAAATCGGATATCAGTGGCTTCCTCTCGTCACAAGCAACGCGCTCGTCTTTTAATCGAGGCTTTAGCTCAATTAGGGGCGAAACACTAAGGGGGGGGGGTCGTACCCCCTCTACCCGAACACGAAGTGATTTTGCCCTACCCGGGCGAGGGTTAACCTTATACTGCTTATATATGAAAGTTACTCGAAACATATGTACAATATATTTTCCGCCATGAGCCTTCATAAGTAGTCTACAATGGTCTGATTTCTACTGATGTCATTACTGATGTCTACATTGTCTACATCTACATCTACATCTACATTGTCATACTGATGAACGCCCATGGCAGAAAATATATTTGAGACATTTTCAACTTATTTTCGTATATAATGAGCATGAGGTAAATATCACACTAATAAGATCACATTCTTACCAAAAATGATTAGTCATGCTTCGAACATTTTTTAGTTTTGGGCTTGATGAGTCACACCAATCACCTACACCTTGTTAACTTTTAGCTGGTCCCATCCAACCCTGGATTTATATTGTGTTAGTCGAAGGAACTGCCAATCGTAAAACTGTGAGCACAAACAACGCATACCTCATACTTCCAGTGGAACCAATATTCCCAGAAAATGTTCATTTCTTCGTGCCTTATCGATATGGATCAATATTTGTCTTTGTCTTCTTTGACGCGGGAATATTGGCTTGAGAGTTGAGATTGACAGATAACTAACATCACTTGTCAATTCGCGATCGCCAAAAATCAGATGTCGCCAAAGCACAAGCAATGCTAAAAACGGCACAATTGGGTTAAAGCCGGCCCGATGACCCGACCGTGTAAAAGGCACACAATGCAGCTATTCAGCAAAGATGAAATGTCTGTGACGTCATTCAGATATCTGGTGGCCATCAGTATCATCAGGCTCGGTTAGGCAGAAGTTTTATTGGTTTGGTTCTCCGCTTCTAAGGACGCCCGCTCTACAATAGGACACTGTTACGATGTCCCAATTACTTGTACTTTGATGTAGCACCGTCATTCGATCCTGTTAGAGCCGGTAGCACCGTCATTCGATCCTGATAGAGCCGGTAGCACCGTCATTCGATCCTGATAGAGCCGGTAGCACCGTCATTCGATCCTGATAGAGCCGGTAGCACCGTCATTCGATCCTGATAGAGCCGGTAGCACCGTCATTCGATCCTGATAGAGCCGGTAGCACCGTCATTCGATCCTGATAGAGCCGGTAGCACCGTCATTCGATCCTGATAGAGCCGGTAGCACCGTCATTCGATCCTGATAGAGCCGGTAGCACCGTCATTCGATCCTGATAGAGCCGGTAGCACCGTCATTCGATCCTGATAGAGCCGGTAGCACCGTCATTCGATCCTGATAGAGCCGGTAGCACCGTCATTCGATCCTGATAGAGCCGGTAGCACCGTCATTCGATCCTGATGGAGCCGGTAGCACCGTCATTCGATCCTGATAGAGCCGGTGGGATGTCCAAGAAGCTCCAACGACTAGTGTACCAGTGAATGCGTTTGGTGTGCACTGCAGTCTCTTTATTCCTGTGGCACCTGAGATGTAGACGTACTTAACACTTGAACACATTTGCATAACCCGTTTATAGTATTCGAGATACTCATTGCCAAATCTTGCCAGCATAAGATTTACACAAAGAGTGGTTCATAACATGACATTGTGTCGGCTGGTTTTCTAGAACAGCTTAATAAGCATGCAGCAGGGCCCACCCTCCATCACGCTAATCAATTGTCGGGTGTAAATTTCAGCGGCCAAAGGCCACCACATGTGAAGGGATTCGACGAAATAAAGTGGGATAAATACCCACGTTCAGATAAATCGGGTTCTAAATCGCCTGGCTCGAGACAAACAGCGGAGCTTTCAATGTCACAGTGAAGTCGATTCACAGCAGATAAATTGCATTTATTGGCTCGAAAACAGGATGAAAGCGGCTACTCAGGACACTGGGGGTCGAGCATCAAGACAGTCACGAACAATCTTCACAGAACGGAGTGCTGCGTCCCAAAAATAAATCCTTCGACACAAAATAAGTTGGAGTGGAATTTCACTACTTGGTCGTGATCAAATATCAGGCGAATTTATTCCAGTGACTTTGAGATACTTCATCAGTTTCCTGTGACCTGACAGTACCTCTGCAAGAACATGTGACCTGATGGTACATCAGTTGATCCCCGTGACCTGGTGGCACATATATTAGTAGATCCGCCCAGCCTGACTGAGCCGTCCGAGCTGCTCCTCGTCAGTGTCATCCGCCATCACCAGCAGGGCGGTCGGCCGCTGCAGCCGATACTACTCTCCGCAGCCGCAGATGAGTTGGCCGCTGGCCGTCCGCCCAGCGCGCGTCCACCGCTGACGGCATCGATGATTTATGACCATGAGCTATCGCCGCCGATGGCTGAAAAAGTCGCCGCGGCCGAGATTCGATGCCACACAGGAGACAACCTGATGGGCAGTTTTGATGAAGGACCTCTTCTTCGCGCCTGGTGTGATGGTTTGAAAGGCTCTTAGAAACGACCTTGAACTCCTAGCAGGAGTACTTCGGTGACAATCAGTTTTTTTCGTATTTACAGAAGTTCTTCAGTTTCAGGTTCGGTGTATTTAACATTTGCAACGCTTCACAACGATGCCAAGTGTCACCCTCAGCGAGACTGTCTAATGGGTTCAATATTCAATTAACGTTGAAAACTGCCGTAGTTTCCCTAATTACGAGCGAACGTGAAGCGCTCGCTCGTCTTTCCGTGGTGTATGGGAAAAATATGATTATGAGCGGCCCGGCCCGACCCGACCCGACCCGACCCGACCCGACCCGTGGCGACGCTTTTGAGAAGCTCATATCTCTGCAATCGCACGTCCGATTGACAAGCGGACTTCTTTACTGAGCAGCCCCATCTAAACTACCCTGTTTGAGACCAGTGCCGACTCATGTGGGTGACTACCACTGCGCGTGGCGCGTGCCGCGTGAGGGGTGTTGAAAAGTATTTTCTCGCAATAAATCCGCAACGGCTGAACAGATTACGTTAACATTTCGTGTGTGGTTAGATACCCCTCAGCCGCCACTTCAACACAACTCACGGGGTGGGGTGACTCTGCACGTGCGCACGTACACACCCCTATTCTATATCTCAGGAACGGCTGAGCCGATTGTGTTCAAATTTGGTGTGTAGTTAGTTATTCGCATAGTTAGGGACCTCTCATCCGCCAGTTTCCCACAAGTCCGGGGTGGGTGCCTCTGCACGTGCGCACGTGCACACCCCTATTTTGTATCTCAGGAACGACTGAGCCAATTGTGTTCGAATTTGGTGCGTGGTTAGGGACCTCTCAGCCGCCGCCTTTCCACAAGTCAGGGGTGGGGTGGCTTTGCACGTGCGCACGTGCACAACCCTATCCTATATCTCTGGAATGGCTGAGTCGATTGTGTTCAAATTTGGTGTGTGGTTAGGGACCTCTCAGCCCCCATTTTCCCACAAGTCAAAGGTGGGTGCCTCTGCACGTGCGCACGTGCACACCCTTTTTTGTATCTCAGAAACTACTCGCCCGATCGAGTTGAAATTCCCCATGCATTCCCTTCGTGCTCGCTCGTTCATCGCCAACTACGGCGCCTTACTGGTCTAAATAGTTCCGTGAATATGCTGAGAAGTACCGATCTGTCGGGGAATCGTCTTTTTACTCCGTGCTTCCGGAGCCAAGTGACGTGCTTCCGGATCCAATTGACGTGCTTTGATAGAATATGACGTATTGAGACGTATAAGCTGGCCAATAAGCAGTGATATTACCAATAAGCAGCGGTCAATGTTAGTCTTTAACCAAACAAAGAGTAGGCGATCGTCAAACGACCTGGAAGACTGGACGGTGGCAGCTTTCAATATCTTTCTAGTAGAGGTTGATTTTCCATTGGGTCCGCAGTGCAGGAATATTTTTATCTTTGCACTCCGCTGAGATGCCAAGATAAAAAAGGTGTAATGCACGTTCAACGATAAAGTGAAATAATGTGTTATCTTTGCATTCCTCTGAGATCGAGAGATAAAGTCACGTGAGTTCCGACGAAAAATCAAGTAAGATGTTTTCAGTGTCGGCCTTAATATTTGCCTCTTGTATGGCCCGGTATTTGCTACGTTGCAAGGCTGAGTTCAAAGCAAGGTGCAAAGAGGCTGTTCTCTTTGAACATGCTGAACTACACCTTTGACTAACACCTTTTTAACTTCAAATTAAAATAAGTCAAGTTCAAATTAAAATAAGTCAAGTTCAAATTGAAATACGTCAAATTAAAATTAAAATAAGTCAAATTAAAATTAAAATAAGTCAAATTAAAATTAAAATAAGTAAAATTAAAATAAGTCAAATTCCAATTAAAATAGGTCAAATTCAAATTAAAACAAGTCAAATTCACATTAAAATAAGTGAAATTAATTTTAAGACTTCCTCAAAACGTGGTCATTAGACATGTGCGATAGAACCGATGCTAGTGCACATCAGTGCATATCACGCATTATTGACACTTTTTGTCTCGATCAACGATCGATTTTATTACTCGGAGATGCCTATAGGGCTATGGGAGGCATGCATTATATCATATGCATTATACTAGCGAAGGAACAACTCCGCAGCGAATTTACTGGCACTTGGCAGCGAAGTAGCGTAACACAAAATAACTCTGCTTTGCCTTCAACGTAGCACGCCTTTGCGCCTATATTTATTGATGCATTTATACAGTCTGCGCAATTCGCAATCTGGTATCCGTTCCCTAAATCGCTGTCATATGCCATTCTCATATCCCGCGGTTCCGTATCCCGCGGTCCCGTACCTATCCCGGTCCTATGCCCCGTAGCCCGTTCGCATTTCCCCGCTTGTTTCTGGCTGCACCTTACCCGGAAATATCTCACCATCTTCGCTCTCACTACTGTAGTTTATTGATCAGTTCATTGTCTCGGAAACCAAAATGGTTGCCAATTATCGTTTTCAAGACCAAGATCCCTACGGCCTACGGCGTAGGCTAAAAAACATCCACGGAAGAATTAAATGGAGTACATGCTACCCGAAATTACAAGGATCTTATTAAGCGAGTCTAAAACGATATGGATTATGATGCATGTCTCACATTGTCCTAAGTACCTCCAATTAGTAAAATCGATCGATGCGAAAGTCAATAATAGGTGAGGTGCACCGCAACGGCATTGATATTATCGTATTGGCCAATTAACCACGTCTTGAAGACGTTTTGAATTTAATTCGATTTATTTCATTTTTAATTTGACTGATTTTAATTTGAATGTTACCTTGTTTCCATGGGCAGTCGACAAATTCGAATTAGCTTATTATAATAAAACCCCGCCGCTGATTATAATCAAGTACGCGTTTCCATGGCACTGTGGCGTTAATTATAATTAAGTAATTATAATTGAGCGGGCGCTAATTCGCTTTTTCTAAATTGGTGGAGACATACCTTGCGCATCTCTTACATTAGATGGGCAGAATTGTGCGTTGAAACTGGCCAACAAGTATCCGGATTATGTCATATAGTCTGGTAGACTGGTATAATTTTTAAGATGTGGCATCGGTTGCGTTAAAGCTGCAAAATAATGCAATAATTTATTCAAATCCGCTGAAAAGAGGTTGCTTTAGAGGATCAACGCAACCAACAGTATCACGTGAAGGCAAAATAACTGCAATGAACTGCTCAATAAAATAGCAATGCTGAACTTACATGCTTAGGTCTGTATTTTTTATCGTCTATAAGACTGTATATGCGAAGATCGCGAGCAACTTCAAGTAAAGCCTTGGAGTATTCTGCTGTCCAGTTAACGGATCTGTTCCTCGACCCTTATGGCATTTTCCGAGCCGATATATGCCAGGACTTGCTATTTTCCTCAACGAATACTTTCTCAACTAAAATAGCTTTGCACCAGCATTCGTATTTTACGGTAATTTTATAAACAATTTTTTTTTAAATCTCAGTATTATAAGACCTATCCAACAAACTACCTCACGAAACATGCAGTTTTAGCGCTAGGTTATGTCATTTAGGGTGCGATCGGCAACACGACGAATTCGCTATTCGACGAATCCAAGGAATTCGCTCTCCGACGAATTCGATGTCTCGTGCGTTCTGTAACAGCAAAATTATCCGCCAGTTTTGTCACTGCTGCGCCGTGTCCTGGTTTGTGTAGTTATAGGGCCTTGGTTTGTGTGGTTATTTTACTTGTTTTCAGAAATCACGGTACTTTGAACTTTGTCAGTACTCAGCAACACTGCAGTCAATACATCAATACTGCAGATGACGTTATGGCACACTGCAAAAGAAATTAGCCCTCTCGACAACTGGTTTGGAAATTCGCGCTCCGACAGAGCGAATTCGTCGGGCGAATTCGCTCGTTTGCAGATTCGTCGTGTTGCCGAACACAAACTGAGCGAATATTCGGCGTCCGACGAAACACCGACGAATTCGTCGTGATTACGGCGAATTCGTCGTGTTGCCGATCACACCCTTAGATATATGGTTTGAGCTCTTTCAAGAACATTTTATGAAGCTTCGCTGCTCGTGCGTCATATCTCAGACATCTTCTGGCGGTCAGACGGTAAAATAACATAAAGACGAAGCACTCAATTCAAATTATCACGCTAATTCAGCGCGGAAGATGGTCTTAATTATAATTAGCTAATTAAAATTAAAACTGAAGAACTGCTGTTTCCATGGGCAGATAATTGGAATTAAAACCTCAATTATAATTAGCGGCTTAATTAGAATTAGCTTGAGGCCCATGGAAACGAGGTGTGAATTATTTTAATTTGAATGTGACTTATTTTAATTTTAATTTGACTTATTTTAATTTGAACTTGACTTATTTTAATTTGAAGTTAAAAAGGTGTAGCTTAGTGTTAAGTCGATATAGCTGATATGGAACATTACATAGACAGTAGGCGCAATGTAAACACCAATACAAAAACTGAGCTGTGCATCGGCTTCTTCAAAGATTATCTGAACCAGCAGTTTTTTCTTCTTCCACCTGAAGACCAGGAATTGGAGGAGCTGAATCAACATCTTTGCCGTTGAGTGATGCCGTACTTGCATGACCTGCTTCAGTGACGTGCTGAGTTTTACAAGCGCTTAGTGCGGCTGATATGACCTTTTATGTGGGGTTATCAATTATCATGCTGTTCCGTTGTACTGGACAATATATAACATGAACAGTTATTTTTAGGTTTATTACAGAATTAACTAAAAATGAACCTTACAAGCCAACTACAAAATACAATTGTATAGATGGTAAGGATGGACTGAATCAACCTCTACTTAGAAAGATATAAAATGGGGTTGGGACTAATTTGTAAGGTACCAATATGTTGGGCTCATAAAAACAAGGATACATTTTCATAATAGCCGTTTTCACGAAGGATTATTGCGCTGAAAGATTCTGAAAAGCTTCTGAAAAGTTTGAATTAGTTTTGGTATAGAAGTCTTAGTTCGACGATCCATTCCTTAACCACAATTTTAACATGCGATTTTTGGCTTGAAATGTCCCTCAGAATTGTGTAATATGTTGGTAAGAATATAGTTGACAAAACTGCGGTTTGGTGGTAATTAGTAAGATAAGTATTGATAGGTCAGTTGTGATCTCCACCGACTGAAACTTGTCAAAACTTCAGAACGATTCAGAAACTATCTGTGGCGTGTGACGCAATTGGACGCAATAGACTCGCCCAATCCGGTCCCATCCGGCGGCCGGCCTGTGCGGCTTGGCTTTGTCTGTGTTTTTTTTCTTCCCGGACCGGCCTATAGCCATATTCCGGGTGGGGAGTGACATCTGGCAATTTGCCAGGAAAAGAGTTACGTTATCCGGTTTATGTGACCCGGAGCAAACTAGGGACTTGGGCAGCTATTTTACGTTACTAATTACGTTAACCGGTTTATTTGTGCCCGGAAAAATTATTTGTTCAAAGTAAATATAATATCTAACATTACGTTAAGTATTTCGTTCAAGGTCAAATATAATATCTAGATTACGTTAAGTATTTCGTTCAAGGTCAAAAATAATATCTAGCATTACGTTAAGTATTTCGTTCAAAGTCAAAAATAAGTCAAACACGAGACACACATGCATACATATTTTTATTACAATACACTTGTACAGTGTCAGTGTTGATGGAGCCGTGGCGGTGCCGTCATTGCCACAACGGGAGACTGTTGCCAGTCTCCCTGGCTCCGGCGCCTCGGCGAGACCTGGTTGTGGGTGTATTTAGCTGGGCGAAAAGTCCTGAATAATAAAAAAACCCAGCGTCTAAGGCAAAGGGGAAAAAACCTGCGCGGTGGGCCAAAAGTGCGCAAGGCCAAAAACCCCTGTTATATTTGATTAGCTAAACGTGTTTGGTAGAGATAATCTAAGAGGAGACCTATCAATTCAGGATAACTATCACCTAACAGTGTTTGAAGGTTTAATGTGATGCCATTTTGTTGTGTGTAATTAATAATGTTCTGTCGTTTATCGTTGTGTACTGGGCAAGTAATAAGTAAGTGCTTGATTGTGTAGCGCGGATAACCTGGGCAATGTTGGCAATTTGGTGGCGGGAGATTCTCCATAATATAATAATGAGTAATTTTTGTATGACCGAGACGGAGGCGCGCCAAAATTACCTCCTTCTCTCTACAATTCTGGTGACTAGATATAAAATGTTGGACTTTTGGCTTGATTGGATAAAGATGAAAATGCGGAGCGGCGTCCCACTCGCTCTGGCGCAGTATGCTAAGTTGAGAATTAATATAATTTAACACGTCTGATACTGGGCTTGGAAGTTGGTTTACTGAAGGTAATTCTAGGCTCAATTTCGCAAGTCTGTCGGCTTCCTCGTTTCCGGGGATACCGGCGTGTCCTGGGATCCAGAGGAATTTAATACTATTGTTTTTACTGTTTAAATACTTGATTAGTTGTCTGATTTTAAATACTATCGGGTTTCTACATTCACTAATCGAGGAAATGGCCGTGAGCGAGGCGGACGAGTCTGTGCAAATGACTACTTCCTTAAGTTTTTCTTTTCTGACATATATTAATGCTAATAAAATGGCTGACAATTCCGCTGCGTATACGCTATTTATGTCGGGAAGTCTAAAGTTATTGCTAACTGTGTTTGTGTTGAATGCACCACCGGTTCGGCCTTCGCCCCGTGAACCGTCTGTGTATATGTATGTGTATGTGTTGTGTTGTGCTTTGTGTTCGTGGAAGAGTGAGAGTGTTTCTGACGCGGTGACTGTGTTTTTGTTGTGTGTGAAGAGGCGGTGTGTGTCTGGTGTTGTGTCGAGCCAGTGAGGTGTGAGTGGTGGCGTTGGCATTGTGGTGATGTGAGCGATGTTGAATAGTGTGAGTGTTTGTCTGATTCTGTGACTGATAAGCGGGTGTCGTTTTTGTAGTAGTGTTTGTCGTCTAGTGGGTGCGGGGTGATTTAAAATGTGGAATGTTGGGCGTGTGGGGTGTGAACTTGCTCTGGCGTAGAATCTAAGTAGTGTGTATTTGCGTCGGCGGCAGAGTGTGGGAATGTTAGTGTCGATGTGTAAGTTTGTGGTGTTGGTGGTGCGGCAGGCTCCAGTCACGATGCGCAAGGCAGCGTTTTGGACAGTTTGCAATTTTTTAATTTGTTTGGAACATATGTCATCAAATAAGAATGCGTTATAATCCAGTACTGGGCGTATCAGGGAAGTATATAGCTGGAGGAGAGTGGCACGATCTGCGCCCCACTCTCGACCAGCCAATGACTTCATAATATTAATTCGTCGCGTACATCTCTGCACTAAATCATTGAAGTGTGGGATGAACGAGAGACGTGTGTCTAGCGTTATTCCCAGATACTTGAATGATTTGACGAAAGGGATAATTTGATTGTTATATTTTAATGGAATGTAGGGTTCCACATATGCAGGTTTCTTTGAAAAAATTAGAGATGCAGATTTACTTGGAGAAATTTCCAGACCCCATTGGTCGCACCATACCTTTATATTAATGAGTACTAGTTGTAACATTTTGCTGGCTTGATCGACACTCGGGTGCGAGAACCACACCGCCAGGTCATCAGCGTACATTGAAAATTTGAGACCTTTGTCGATCTTATTAATATTACTGAAGATGTCGTTAATCATAATTAAAAATAGGGTCGGGGAGAGGACCGATCCCTGTGGGACACCGTGGTCCTGATTTTGATTTGGAGAATATGTGTTGCCGCACCTTACATTAAAAGTTCTATTTTCTAAAAAGTTTTGGATAAATTTGGCGAGTCGACCTCGAATTCTGGCCTTATGGACCTTTACTAGAAGTGCGGTTTTGTTGACTCTGTCAAACGCAGCTCTCAAATCAAGAAAGAGGGCATCTGTGACCTCTCTCCCTCGAAAGCCGCGCTGGACAGAGTCGATAAGACCAACTAAATTGTCCGCAGTGGAGCGACCAGGTCGAAAACCACTTTGGTGTGGGGAAAGTAAATTATTTGATTCAATGTATGTCCTGATGCGTCCATTAACCATGCGTTCGAATAGTTTACATGCACAACTAGTTAGAGAAATAGGGCGATAGCTAGCGGGGAAGATTTGGGTTTGCGAGGTTTAATTATAGGAATTAGCGTACTATTATGCCAAGATTCAGGGAAAGTGCCATCAAACCACATGGTGTTGAAGGCTGTTAGTAAGTTGGTGAGACCAGTCTCTGTCAAGTTTTTAAAGAAAGAGTAATCAATTTGATCTGGCCCTACAGAAGTTTTACCACATTTACCGATAGCATACGTTAACTCGGAGTTGGTAAAAGGAGAGTTGTAGATTTCTACGTTATTAGAGTCAAAGCTAATAGATTGAAATTGATCGTTAAGTTGGTTAGTAAAAGTTGGTGTACATTGTTGGGTTGATGATATGTTAGCGTAGTGTTGTGCAAATTGTGTCGCCACCTCTAGGGGAAGCGTGTAAGATGTGTTGTGTATTTGTAAGTGTGGGATTTTGTATGGCGGTGGTCTTTTATTTGAAAACGATTTAATTAATGTCCAAATTTTTGAGAGGGAGGTAAATCGATTAAAGGTAGATGAGAATTCCTGCCAAGATTCTTTTTTTGCTTTGTCAATGATTGTTTTAGCCAAAGAGCGGGTTTTCCGTACTTCGTGTTCGTTTTCTGCAGTTATACAAGATTGAAATTTTCGAAATGCTCTTTTCCGGAGGGCAACAGCTCTTTGGCATTCTGTGTTCCACCACGGGGCAGTACGCTGCCTCGGGTGGTGTTGTGAGTGTGTGCGTGTGTGTGGAATGTGCTGGTGTGCTGATGCGAGAATAGTGTTTAAAAATGTGTTAATGTCGGTCTGGGAGTCTGCGGGGTGACTAGTGTCAATGTGTTTTTGAAAGGAGGACCAGTCGGCTTTGCGAAGGTTGCATCTAGGCAGAGAGTAAAAATTAGTCTGTCCTGAAGGGACTTGGAGTTCTAAGTGAATTGGGAAATGATCGCTAAAAAGAGGGTCAGATTGTGCGTTAAATGTAAAAAGAGTCGCGATGCGTGGTGTGGCGAAGGCGAGATCGATGGCGCTGTAAGTCACCTCGCCTCCTGAGTGGTGTACGTGTGTGGGCGATTGGTCGTTAAGGAAGACCAAATTATGCCGGTCCAGTAGGTCCAGCATAATTTGGCCTCGGAGAGAGTTCCGAAGGCAGCCCCACGCCCGACTATGCGCGTTGAAATCGCCCATAATCAGACATAGGGTGTTAATATTTGTAATAAGCTGGGAAAAAGAATCAATGTCTATGTCCTCCGTAGGACGGAAATAAATTGAGATGAGAGTTATTTCTAGCTGAGCGATTTTAATATTAACGCCGACTGCGTCTAAGGTTGTTTGAAGGTCGATTTGATGATGCAAAAGTTGGTTTGAAATAAGCAAAGCCGAGCCGCCTCGGCGCGGTGATGCATTTACGTTGTTTGTATAAAGGCTATAACCGTAGATTTTAAGAGTATAATTGTTAAAGTCGGCGTCAATAAAATGGGTTTCCTGAACAGCGGCTACTAACGGATTATTATTTAAGACGTAATGTTTGAATTGCCCCCAATGGGATATTAAAGATCTAACATTCCATTGGAGGACAAATTCTGACTGGTTATTATTCATTTTTAGTCGCTGCTGTCCGGGCCGCGCCCTGCGGTCGCTCGGGTGTGCCTAGGTATGCGGGGCTTCGACCGTGACCGGGACCGGGGTGGCGGGGAGGGGGTCGGGCTCTCCTCAGTGGCCCGGGGGCGGGAGTGGGAGGAGGGGCGGGAGTGGGAGGAGGGGCGGGGTTGGGAAGAGGGGCGGGAGTGGGAGGAGGGGCGGGAGTGGGAGGAGGGGCGGGAGAGGGAGGAGGGGCGGGGTTGGGAGGAGGGGCGGGAGTGGGAGGAGGGGCGGGAGAGGGAGGAGGGGCGGGGTTGGGAGGAGGGGCGGGAGCGCTGGTTCTGGCCGGCCTTCAGGGCGGCGGTCCGCAGGAGGAACTCGTCGTCGGACGACAGTTCCGAAGAACGACGGGTGGTCTCCCGGCGGGGGGAGGGTCCGTCAGAGGGAGCCGGGGTGGACTCGGCTGAGCGGCGGGGCGGGTCGGGCATGGGTGGGTAGCCTTGCAAGCTGGCTCGGGGTCGGGGCAGGTCTGGCTGGGCAGCCTGCTGGTAGGGGGTTGCCTGGGGCGGGGCTTGCGGACCGGTGGTCCGGTGGGGCGGGGCCTTGGCCAGCGGCGGCCAGGCGGCGGGGTTCAGGTTTGGGGAGAGCGTCGGGGGGAAGCGGGCCTCTGTCGGTGTCCTTCTTTCGCCTCCACGAACGCCACCTGAGCCGGGCAGCGCCGATACCAGGCGGCGTGGGCGTCGCCGCATCCGGCGCAGCACTTAGCTGCGGCGGTGCACCCGTCTGTCGGGTGTTGCCCGGCACACCGACCACACGTGTGGCTGTGTGCCTGGCAGACGCCGTCGGTGTGGCCGAATCGCCAACACTTTCGGCACTGCCGGGGGGGGGGGGGGGGGCGGATCCAAGGGCGCACGTCTATCCGAAGGTAGCCGCAGTACACCTGGCTGGGCAATGCTAGCCCGCCGAACCTCAGGCGTACTAGTGGGTTGGGCTGCTCTTGCCTCTGGGGCCTGAGCCGCACCACCTCCACTACGCCCTGCGGCTCGAGCTCCCAGAGGATCTCCTCCGAGAGGCTAGCCACCCCAGGGCACCACATGAGGCCCTCCACCGAGTTTAGGTGGATGGGGGCCTCGACGTTCACCGCTACACCGATGAACGTCGTGGTTGCCAGCAGGGGGACGTTCTGCTGTCCAGACAGGGTCTGGGTCAGGAGAGCTCCTGAGTGGATCGTCCTGGCCTTTCCCACGTCCCCGCCACAGATCGACCGTATCCAGCGCCTTATGGCGAAGGGGTTGGTCGACCCAAACGGAGCACCGTCGTCCCGCTTCGTTAGCAGGAACGCCGGGCCGTCGGGGGTACACGAGTCGGGCGGGAGCCTGGCCCCTGGACGGGGCGGGCTGGGCCCCTGAAGGGGGCGGGGAGGGGGGCCGTCCAGGGGGACACGCGGTCGCGCGCCGGAAGACCCCAGAGGGGGGTCGGGCGGGTCGGGGGGCGGGGTTCCGGGGGGGGGGGGGGGGGGGGGTAGCCATCGTCGTGGCTCAGGGATAGGATAGGGGCTAACTGTTTACGTTAACTTGCCACACACGACAGAACGTGTTGGCAACTGCAAATTAACTTCCCAAGACTGGAGGGGACCTACGCCGTGGAGGAGGCCTATTGCCAATACAAAATTTGTAGCTAATGAATCTACCTACTTAAAAATATCTAAAGACTACCTATCTAAAGGGTCTAACAACCCTGCCACACGCACGTGGACAGGGTTCCGCACCCGGAAGCGGTGGAGGGCTGGAGCAGGCTGGCTTGTTGTCGTCCAAGGTCCGATGTCGATGAAAGGATGTGTCTGTGTGTGCGCCGCGGGCGGAAGCGGCGGCGAATCTATGCTGGCACATCACTGCGCATGCGCAGACAGACCTGTGATCCATGACGCTGCCAGATTTAGTAACTAGTATGACGGTATGCTAAACTGAACGAATGGACTTTAGACACATATTGTCGAGTTCACAAGCCGGCTGAGCACAGGACACTGTATTGCCGACGAGGGCCGCAACCAAACTCTCTCTCCTCACTGGTCAACACCGCACATCCCCTTACCCCATAGCCACCGACCAATCACAGGTAAGCATACATCGCGTGACCGGCCGGGGCGACCAGGTGCCCGGTCACGCCGGACCGGTTCGAACCGGTACGGGTGGCAGGCGAGGCCCAGACCAGAACATCTCCCTCCCCCACGGAACTTCCGCAGGAAGTTCTAGTTTTGGCAGCCGAGCCTGTCCGGAACACGCCGCTGCCGTGTGCTGCGCCTCAGGATCGAAGAGGGCAGCTGGAACCGTACGCGTCGTTGTGGGGCGGCGTCGGCCGAATGTGAAGACTCGTTGTCCACAGCCGACGATGACCCGTCAGTTGTAGACGGCGTGTGTGCGGGCCGAAGGAAGCGCCTGTTCCTCCACAGGACCCGCCCGCTGGGCAGCTTGACGTGGTAGTCCCGCTTGTATCCGCCGCCGACGATGACGCCTACCTTGTCCCACCGCTTGCTGACCGGGTCTTGAAGTCGGATGTCAGCTCCGATCTTGAGCGGTGTCAGCGTGTGTGCAGAGGCGTTGTAGTGCTGCTCCATCTGTAGGCGGTCCCGAGCAGCCTTGGCATCGCATTCGTCGGCTCGTTGTTGCCACTCGGAGGCGAAGGCTTTCCGGTGGGCTGGAACCCACGAACGGATCGGATGGCCGAAGACGATCTGAGCCGGGGAGCGGCCGTTGGCGCCAGGTGTGTTTCGTAGCTCGAGAAGCCCGCGGTGCAGCCGCTCGTCGTCAATGGAGCCGTTAGTGGTGGTCTTGGCGAGAAGGTGTTTAACCGTCTTCACAGCTGCTTCAGCGTGTCCGTTAGACTGGGCGTAGTACGGTGTGGAGAAGACGTGTGCCACCCCCCAACGCTTGAGGAAGACGGCGACTTCTCGGCTCTTGTACTGAGGACCTCCATCTGTCCGTAGCCGCACTGGGACACCGAGCGTGACGAACATTAGTGCTTAGTAATTGCCTTGCTTGGCCTGCCGCCTTACGGCGATATCGGCCCTGTGGTCGAAGGGCGCCAGAGGCGCCCTTCGCTGCCATTTTTTCTTCTTCATGATTTCTTTTTGTTTTGTTTTTATGGTGGTGATCTGGTTGACGGTTTGTGAGTTGGTAGGACAGTGGTGGTGCGGATACAATAATGACATAATGGTGGACAGTAGTTTACATATTATTTAGTGAGGTGAGTTTGGACCGTTAGATGATTTTTTTTGCTCTCTCTCTCTTTCTTTTTCTCTTTTTTTCCATCTGTGTTTTTTTTTGTCTCTTTTACAATATGGTGAACAGTGATGAACATACACTTCTACAATGGTGACATGCATGGGCAGGGTGGTGATTTACATTAGGTTTGTTTATGATGTGCTTTTCTACTTCGAATTGACTTCTTATGTTTGCTTCTCTTCTTGTTAATATTGTAAGTATGTAGTTCTGTTTGATCTTGTTTCTTCTGCAGGTATTCGTTTTTCTTGTTGATATTATATGTATGTTATTCTGTTTCTTCATGTTTTGTTCGTTATGTGTGGAGTGTGTTAGGTAGTTTGTTTATGTGTAGCTTGTTTTCTTCTGTAGTATTATTTGTATTTGTTTTTTATTCGTTTTTTGTTTTTTCCTTCTTTCTTCTTTTTCTTCTTCTTTCTTCTCGATAATCTTGTTGATAACGTTTTTATTTTTCTATCATCTTTCAGTCCTACTAAACTTGGTTGTGTAGTTTGGACTTAGGATAATGTTTCTTCTTTCTTCTTGTTAATCTTGTTTTGTGTCTTTTTTTTATTATCTTTAGGTCCTGCTACCCTTGGTGCTGTAGTGTGGACTTAACTATAATTACCTGCTTCTATCTTGGAGCTTCGTTTTTTTCTTCTTATTTCTTGAAGGTGTTTGATTGTGTTTCATATTGCTTTTGTTTGTTTACGTGATCTTGTTCTTGGGATGTCTTGCGTCGGTGACGTTGTGGTGACCCTGGTTGATATCTTGGAGTATCTCGTTGTTTGCCCGTGACGCCTCCTCGGATCGACAGATGTCGATGGCGTGTACCAGTGTCGGGAACGGCCGAAGCGCCAATAGCTTTCGGCGGGTCTCTTTGTCACGAGTCCCCGACATGATCCGCGTGGTGACTCGCTGGTCGAGGCAGGAAGGGCACAACTAGGCATCAGCGGCCATCTCCTTGATCGCGATCAGAAACGAGTTGAAGGATTCGCCTTCCTCCTGTCGACGTTCTTCGAACTTGACGCGGTCGATGGCGACGTTGTGCTGAAGACGAAGATATCGCTCGATCTTGTCCAGTGAAGAATCGACATTGTCTGAGTGCTGACAGATGCCGACAGCGTGGAAGCTGGCAGCACGCATGTCCTCAGTGAAGTGCATTCGCAGGTAGGCGAGCTGGTCCGCCTGACGGAGTGTGTAGATGTTGCCGAGACGGTAGTAATCGTTCCAGGACGATCTCCAGAGGCGAAAGTCACGTAGAGTGGCAGAAGATGACAACTTCACCGGGGGTGCTGCTGGCGGACGCCTGGCCGTGTTGTCCGATTGAGGTCGTGCAAGTGCTGAAGGTGTGGCAGGACCGGCAGCGGTAGATGATGCCGGCGCCGATCCATGTGAAGTCGGGATGCTGATTTCTCCGAGTGCCGGGGAAGTTCCGCAGATCTCTGCAGTGTGCGCTTCAGCAGCCGAAGTCACGGGCTCCGCGTCGCTGTATACAGGCCTCGTTGACCCAGCGAGAGCTCCGGGCTCCATCGCTGCAGGCGTCGGTTTCTCATCGGAAGTCGGAGCCGGCAGACGGTGCTTTTGTAGCTCCTTGCGGAGGAGTTCCATGTCTCGCTGGTGATGTTCATGCTGCTGCTGAAGCTGTTGTTGTAGCTGTAGCTGTAGCTGAGCGGGCCACGGCGGCGCCGAGCCGCTCTTGTCCTGGTCGGCCGAGTCGCTGTCCATTTTGGAGCTGGAACGCAGGTTATACGGCATGCAGATGCAGATGCATGCAGATGCAGATGCGACTAGCCGGGTGCCTGTGACGTAGTCACAATGGTAGGTCAGTAGATGCAGGCTGCGCCATGTCGAGTTCACAAACCGGCTGAGCACAGGACACTGTATTGCCGACGAGGGCCGCAACCAAACTCTCTCTCCTCACCGGTCAACACCGCACATCCCCTTACCCCATAGCCACCGACCAATCACAGGTAAGCATACATCGCGTGACCGGCCGGGGCGACCCGGTGCCCGGTCACGCCGGACCGGTTCGAACCGGTACGGGTGGCAGGCGAGGCCCAGACCAGAACACATATGTTCTTTAAAAACGGCCAATTTTGTATCATAAACTTGTTATGAGCTCAATGCATGTTTCCATAGCTATTGAATAGTGATAATATCGCCTAAATCAGTAATTTATTTATTGGAATGTATAATATACTAAGATTTCAATACCAACACTTCTCATAAACTTTTCAGAAACTTTTCAGAAACTTTTCAGCGCAATAATTTTTCGTGAAAACTGCTAAGGTAAATTTAAACAAAAATAAATCAATATTCGAAATGAACTCAGAAATGATAAAAAACTAAAACAATTAAACTCATGGCTCTTGTAGTTGTGACGTCACAACCTAGCTAAACTCAGCGGCTTTTTCTGCGCAGCGGTGACAAAACTTTTCTAAGGTAAATGCAACGGAGAGTTGTATGTCGTATGGTGTAGGAATCCGATTCAGAACGTCTGAGGGACGATTCATTTCGAAGAGTCTATGTCTTCTGCAGTCAATTTTTTAAAGGTCGTATTCTATGTTTCCTTTAGGGTCTAAAAATGTCAAGTCCTAAACGTGATAGTGCAGAGCCTGATTTGTTTTTAGAAGTAACCGCACGAGCTTGCAGCGCGAGTTTCAGTAATTTCTTTAAACGACGAGGCCCAAAGATATTCATTTGCAGCGATTTCCAGCGAGTGCTGTACCTAAGTATTTGACGAATTTCGAGTTATGATTAAGGCATGGTTGTTTTTAAAGTAGGGTTTGTAAAAATATATTATTTTGATAATTAATCCTGTAGAAGATCGAGTTAGAAAGTGAACTGAAATAGACTCGGCAAGAATAAAGAAGAATGATAATAACAAGAATGATGGAGGTTTGGTTGGTCCGACTAAATTAAATGTGGTACTATCCCAGAAGCTTTCATTGCATCAACGTTGAAGTGTTTGGGTGAATACGCACATGACCTTAGCAGGGAAGTGGTTGTAGGTATATATGATAAAATATGTTCTGCAGAGGAATTTGTTTCAGTTGCATGTCAGCAGTTTGTATAATAAATATATGTTTCGTTATATAGCCTACATTTCTTTTTTAACCTTGGAACCGTTAAATACACGGCTTCCGTTGCATTCCAATTTGAAAATGTCAATCTCTGTCTTTAGGAACTAGGCGAAATTGGCTTAAAATGACTTTTACTTAGAGATAGAGGACAGTAATGCATGCTACATCACATGGATAGGTCAACAGCATCATTCACTTTTGTAGGCAATGTAATTTCCATTTGAATAACTAAATGAATGTAATCACGCATGATTGAGACGGTTGCAATATCCTCTGATTTTATTTTAGGGAGAAATGAGAAGTCGTTGGCTATGCTATGGCTGACATTGATAAATAACTCGCTCGTTCGGAAAGGATTCTAATATAAGCACGTCGTTGTACGAAATACGAAATACAGCATGGAAACAGAAGTGAAGAAGTCCTATGCTGTTATTGAATATAGGAAGAATATTGTCCCGAAATGCGCATTGAATACTGCGGAAACCTACAAGACGGGCACATTGCACTGAATCTGTTCAATCCACTTCAAACATTTCCACTGAAGCTGGACACTGCAGTTTTCAGATTGGATCTTTGAGAGACCTACAGAGACATGCCTATTTATGTAGTCACTCATATCTCCAATGACTCACCAATGCAGCTCATATACACACAACACATCGCACATACAAACACAATGAATTCGGCTCATAGCTTCACTCATTGAGTTTTGGACTGAAATATATTACATATTCGCATGCCTCCAGCACCTAATTAACACACCCTAGGGAGTCCTCACCAGAAATTGAACATACAACAAACGACGATTCTGGTATCATTGCTGTTCTTTCTGACACATTGTCCTCGTAAAACAAGACAGTTTTACGAGTGTCTTATGGTTAAATTCAATGTTATTGGCAAACCGTGTTGCCAATGCTATGCATTTTAATATTGCATAACGAAAGTAGCATGCAAGAAAGCAGGCGTTCCGGACAGTTAATGATGCATTTCTGGTGTGACTTATGATCATGTCACTGCACATTGGGGCGGGAGCGCGGTCTGGCACATCATAATTCATTTCGGCGACTTTGGGGCGGGAGCGCGGTCTGGCACATCATAATTCATTTCGGCGACTTTTTGGAAACCAAGCAAAATGAGCCTATTCTGAAGTCAAATTGTCCACAGATTACGAATTTGAAAGTCGTTTGGCTCTGTTCTGAACCGTATGTGCGTGATACAGTGCCAAACACGGATATTTTGTCCGTCGGCATTGCAATGGCGGCGCCACCAGGGTAGCACAAGGGTAGGGCAGGGGTAGCAGACTGGCACCCCTGCCGTGACACTGGGGTGGCATTGCCACCCCTAAAATGTAGGCCCCCGCCAACATTTTACCGGTGCTGTTTTGCCAAAATTGTGGATTCCGACCGCTGCGAACATATGGAACAGATCCCGACAGATCCCGACAAATGCAAATGTTAGTCACGTTAGCCTATATTGCTATTCAAACTATACTATCTAGTCATGGCCATGGTATTCGCCAATTTGACTGAAACTTTCGCTCGTATCGGGTAATCTAACTTTACTTATCTAACCGAGAGCTCGCCAATACAACAGCTGTGCCGGCGCCACTGGGCGAGGCAGCACAGGATGGCGACAACGGACAGAGCAGGGCCAATCAGGGCGGGGCAGCGTAGGGTGGGACGGGACAGGGAGGGGCAGGGCATGATATGACGGGACAGGCGGGGCAGAGGCGGGGCAGAGGCGGGACATAGGCGGGGCAGAGGCGGGGCAGAGGCGGGGCAGAGGCAAGACAGGGCAGGACAGGACAGGACAGGATATGGCGGGACAGGGCAGGACAGGGCAGGGTAGGGCAAGGCAAGGCAGGGCATGTAAGACAGAGAAAGCAAGACAGAGGTGGGACAGGGCAAGATAGATGGTGGATCATCAGGGCAGGGCAGAGGCAGGGCACGACAGGGCAGAGGTGGGGAAGGGCAGGGCAGACGCGTAATATTTGAATTAAAAAAACTTGCACAGCCGGGGTTCGCGCCAACCACAAACTGCCGGGGGGGGGGGGGGAATAGCCGCCCCCCAAGATCTCGAAAACCACACTGCTTAGCGATAAGCGAAACACGGCGTTAGATAGCTCGACACAAGCTCTATCGAAAGTATACCGGCCATTTTTTTAGGCCGGTCAATATTGAGGTCACCAGAGTTCACCAAAAGACAAATGTCGGTTATATATGGGTGTCCTTAGCAAAACGGTATATATCTCGATAACTCAAAGAGCGACACACGGAAAAGTTCGTAAGATAATTGAATTTGTTGTCACTGATGTTCCATCAGAATTGACGTAAGTCAATTGTAAGATCAGTAGAAGTCATTGAACTTCAAATATTCTAAGAAATGCCGCATTATTTTTCAGAAATAACTTTGGACAGGAACATGATAGAGACAACGGTTTTCACCATTGCGTTTCTCTCGCGGAGGTACATCGAATTATATATCGAGTAACCTAGTTAGGTCATATACAAAATAACCTAACATGAGGTCAGAGCAAGGTCAGAGCAAGGTCAGGTCAAGGTCAGGTCAAGGTCAGGTCAAGGTCAGGTCAAGGTCAGGTCAAGGTCAGTTCAATGTCAGGTCAAGGTCAGGTCAAGGTCAGGTCAAGGTCAGGTCAAGGTCAGGTCAAGGTCAGGTCAAGGTCAGGTCAAGGTCAGGTCAATGTCAGGTCAAGGTCAGGTCAAGGTCAGGTCAAGGTCAGGTCAAGGTCAGGTCAATACCAGGTCAAGATCAGGTCAAGGTCAAGTCAAGGTCAGGTCAAGGTCAAATTTTGCATCAATCGATGCGTCTCATCGAGCTAAATATTATGGTGAATGAATGTGTGTGGATAAACTTTCATGACATATAAAGACAGAGGAACAGCAAACACGCCACTGATGGACGCGTTTCGTCTTACAGACTTCATCGATAACGTATGATTAGACGAAATTATACAGACGTGTGTATAATTTATAATCATACGGTGCCGAGGAATTCTGTAGGACGAAACGCGTCCACCAGTGGTGTACTTTCTGTTCCTGTATCTTTATATGTCATAATTGTCTTGCCATGAATAAACTTACATGTTTGATGTTTATACCAATTACGAAATAAAAACGAAATCATTAGACTTTATTCGGTACCGCAACCTCTACCCACAGCAATATTCAAACTTTGCCTTACATATATGTAAGAAACGAGTACACTCGTTTCCTCTCCTAATTCTTATCCAACGTACTGCGTTCCAAGATTATACTTACAAAAGCCATTATCAGTACTATCGCCTCCATTGATCCTATCCTAAAATATTTCTCTAAACGTTGAAAGATTACCAAATGCAAATTATTCCGATATATTTCGAGCACGGCTCTTTATATGCCGTTTACCCTAAACCTAGTCGCACAATGCAGAAGTCATCTCCCATGATTTCAGCAAATTATTCCGTGGCTCGAAATGTGTTGGGTTTTAATCTTGTTTATCGCGACACTAGGAGATGATTTATGCATTGTGCGACTAAGTTTGAAGTAAATCAGAGGAAGAGCCGTGCTCGAAATATATCGAAATAATTTTTATTTTGTATTTTTCCAACGTTTAGAGAAATATTTGAGGATATGGTGACGATAGTACTCATAATGATATTCCTCACAACGCTGAGCACAATTAAAGAAGCTATCATTTGCTAATCATAAATTGTCTACCATCTGAAAAACGCGATACGTCTACCATCTGCAAACAAAAATGCGATACAAAGTTAACTTATCGTGGGGTGCTAGTAATAATTTAAGGGTCCGGTATCAAAATAAAATGTGCTAACAATATTTGAAGAACTTGCAAAAATAGATATCAGCTAATTAATAACAATAACAACTAATTATTATATATAATGTAATATATATAACAGCTTATAAATAATATATATAACAGCTAATTAATAACAAAAGTAGGACGAAATGTGTTGGGTTCTAATCCAGTTTGTCGCGAGGTCTATAAGCATTTTATACTTCCGTGGCACTTTTTCCCAGTAGAGGATACATGCGCACTTACTCAGTCAATTGTGCCACCCCTGGCAAAAATCCATGGCGCCGCCCCTGCGGCATTGGCCAGCCGGTAATGGCGTTAAACACGGCGTTGTATTCAAAATTGTATAAAATGTTGAATATGTATTTCACATATTTTCCCCTATTTGTATACAATGAGACTGATAAACATTACAGGTTAATACCGAAAAACTGGTACTTGAACATGTATTTACATATTTTATGTCATGTTTTGTTACAAGTGTCAAAAATGCGAGAGAGAGAAAAAAATTATAAGCCAAATTTGACAAAGAAAATATAAAATTACCTGAAACCACCCAAAGAGTTGTTGTGAGCAAAATGTTGCTAAACTCATGTTCTATCAGACCGTAGTTCATTTTCTTGCACAAGTTTGCACTTCTGCCCAAAAATGGCCTTTTTATATAATAGTTATATTATAAGTATTTATATATATATAGTAATAATTAAGTATTTATATTATATATAACTACTTGTTTTGTCTTTTATTAATATTGTCTGGTAATGTGCTACATTTAAATTACACAGCACTTCGCCAAAAATGCTAAGATATTTAGGCAAATCAGACCTGCACAGAATTGTTCTCGAACATCGTCATTGCTGGCCGAGTCTCACCCACAGGTAAATACCAGAATACTTCACGTGTATAGGTAAATACCAGAAACCCCGCCAAGTATGAGGGAATACTAAGCTTATGCCCCTAGCAACATCACACGTATATTTGTGTGTATTTTAGTCCCCATTTTGTGTAGCAAGTAAGCAAGAACCATGACTTTCTAATTATGGCATGCCAGACCTTGCTCCGCCCCATTGTGCACTGGCCAGCCTACTCACCCACAATTTGACAATGAGGAGAACGTTAAGCCTTTTTAATAACCCTTTTTTAATACATTTAGTCCGAATTTTTTGATGGGATAGATTTTCAAGACCAGAGGCCTTTTGCATAAAACTAAAGTACGCAAGGGCCGGAGTAAATTTAAGGAACTGCCTATTCTAGGCAGGGGATATCATCACAACATTTTGTATTGTCACTTTGATACACCTGCATGACGTAACTGGTGCGTAGCATTAGCCGAGTCCATCCTGCGCGTAATGCGTTCGGGGTGCCTGGTAAATGGTTATTTCCAGGCAAATAATAAGCGAATTATTTACAGAAGATGTGAGCAAGTGCCAGTCCATGGTGTATGATTGTGTGATACAAAATGTGCATGCCATCGAAAGCTCCTGTTACAAACCATAACTATGCAATCGATCCGAAAAGAAGACTATTGCTTCCACCTGTTGCATGGTGCTGGCACTATACTCTAAAAAAAATAAACACCCGCACAGTGTGTTGACACCCCTAAACCGTGTGATGCCCACATAACCTAAAACACGTTGCCTGGAAGGTGTTTTGTTTAGCACTCGGGGAGGTGTACCGGAACACCCATGATCGCAGCTGCATGGGGCGTATAGGTGTAACGGAACACCCGTGATAACCGCTGCATGGGGGTGCGAGGTGTCGCAATTAGTGGTGTCAATCGGTTACCGAAATTTTGGTAACCGAAAAAAATGTTGTGACCGATTTGGTAATCGGTCGGTCAGGCTGATCAATTTTTGGAAACTTTTCGGTCAGCCTAATCTTAAACAATTCACTTTTTTGTCACACTTTTACACAGTATATCCAGCAAATTTGCTCCAAATTCAACCAATTAATGTAAATACTAAATAGAACACATCATTATTATATCAAGATTGAAGATATTGCTCACAAGAGGAAGTGAGGTCCTTAAAAATAAGTATTGTATACAATCTTAAGTAGCAAGCACAAACCAGTAAACAGTATGCCCCTCCAACTTTGGCCAGATAAAATGTATTTATTCCTATGTATGTATTTATGTAATATGTAGTATACTGCAAGTTAATATGAAATGATTGAGGTCACATTTTTCATCCTGTTTTCAATGTGATTTCGGTCTTGCTTGCAGCATCCACTGTTCTGCTTTGTAAATGTATTTGGTTCCCTTTTTCACAATTATACTGTCTTTTTGGAAGCTGTACATGTGTTTTGTGATGTTAAAGGTGAAATAATGACCTTTTGATTTTGTTAGCAACAATTTCTTAGGCTACCGTTATGGTTTTAAAATTATTTTATTCAAATTTAAGAATTAAATAAAATTATTCCCAAATTCAAGGTTGTAAGTTGGGAAAAAAATATACAAAACAAGTGCCTTGTGTATTTCATGAAGGTCATTGACAAATTCGTCCTTCGCTACCATTGTTTACATCGAGTGCGGCATTTTTTAAGACTCTGTGACGTTTCCGATCAAACTGATCCGTGAAGCAATCCGTGAAGCATCCGTGATGCATGACTGACTATCATTATAAGTCATGAATAACAACAACATGCAAACTATACCAACTCGAATGAAATAAGGGCGGAATGATTTGAAACCCAGGCAAGCAAGTATTCGCAAAGCACTCGGCACTGCGCCACAATAGCAAAAAGCGAGGGAAATGCATATTTGATACAATATTATTACGTCACAAGCTTCTGAAGTGTCAACTACTATGAAATACAGTGATAAAATACCTTTAATAATGAATAACAAGAAAATTCAAACTTTAAAAAAAAATGAATAAGTCTTTAATTAGTTTTCAACTCAAAATCAGATATATTTTGCAATGCTACACAAGAATGGCACCAGTGACGTCATTAACGAAGCTTGCTACGGGACTTGGGTATAATAAACGGGAATATGGGATGATAGCCTTTGACGATACCCGCTTCTCAGCATATAATCAGGAACAACTCGCCCCAAATGGCGCCGAGAAGCATGACAATGACTTTGTAAACAAATCGCCGACGCTAAATAGGTCGCCGTCGATGTACATCGATGAGCTTCCGATTTAATTGCCAGTTTTGTGTTATTGTTTGTTAGTTTTTTGGAGATTTTTTTTAATTTTTCATGATAATATAAAGCATAGTGTTATATACAGCCACAGACAAATTATACAAAACTCCTAATTTTGAAAACAAATGAATCGATTTTCAAAAATTGAGGGTCCCAACCATTAACTATGCCGCCGTTGATGTGCATCGATGAGCATCAGATGGAAAAAGTAGCCTTTGCTCATGTTATTGTAATTAAAAAGAAGATGAATTAGTTAACCGTTAGTTAACGGTTAACTAAATCATCTTCTTTTTAATTACAATAACATGAGCAAAGGCTACTTTTTCCATCTGATTTTTATCTACACAATGCTTATCACAGCCATCCATCATATATGCATCGATGAGCTTCCGATTTTATTGCCACTTTTTCCAATCGCTGTTAGTTGAGAGGATCGCCGGGCATATAATCACAACAAGCAGAACGCACAATATATTTTCCACTCCATTGTTTAAAAAAGCAATACGGGAAAAGCCCGCAGTTTGATGAGGACCAAAAGTACTCGCAAGTACCGGTCGTTAAAAGTGGGGAACGCTTGTCAACTATAACTTGAAATATCTTTCGGTAGGGAAGTTTTCATGCAAAATGTGATGAATAATATGAAAAAAAATGTGTGTGTATTTTGGTCTCGTCTGGCGATTTCAAGTGCTAACTCCATTTTTGTGGGAAAGGTCATTATTTCCCTTTAAACAAAACAATTTTTACAGAGTGTTATCTACATAAATAAGCCTAAAAGTAGAAAATCGTTCAATTTTTTTTCTCTCAAAATTTCAACCAAAATCGGTCGGTATTCGGTCAACCGAAATGCCTTCCATTCGGTATCGGTTTGGAATCGGTCAGATTTTTTTTTTAAAATGACATCACTAGTCGCAATACTCATGCGGGGGTGTCGTTTTACGCCTCAGCCGGGTGTATTGCGGGAGTTCGTTTACCACTGGGAGAGGTGTAACGTCACCGCGGCTAGGGGTGTCAAGGTGTCACAATACTTATGCAGGAGGTGTCGATTTACGCCTCAGCCGGACGTATTGCGGGAGTTCGTTTACTACTTTCGGCCGACTGACGCGAACGCCGGGCGGAGCGCCGGCCGCCCGCTCCCATTAGCCGAGCGGCGCTCGCAACTCGTCCGCCGGGTTATGAGCCGGGTCTGGCAATGGAAAATCGAATTCACGAATTTTCCGATTCTGAGCGATGTGTTGCGTCCGTAAGCGTTTAACACGTAACATTATTGCAGAGTTGTTTAAATGTCACGTCTTATGTGACTTATACTATGGACATGGTGTCCTATGTAACGTGCCATGTTACCATGCCATGTTAATGTATTGTCATGCCGTTTCGCATGTTTTAATAGACTAAAAAAGGTACCACTGGACTCATGTCAGTGCCGGCGTGTCATATTATTAGTTAAACATTACATTTCAGCTCGTATTTATGATGACGAAGCAATACATTGGCCGAGCGACGAGCATTGCCAGGCCCGGCCTCGTAACCCGGCGGCCGCCTTACGAGCGCCGGCTGGCCAATGGCTGGGCGACCGATGCGTGCCGCGGCGCCGGCCGGACGCGCGCATTAGCCGAGCTGGCGCTCGCAACTGGGGCGCCGGGTTACGAGCGCTACGAGCCTGACCACCTGACTCTGACCACTGAGCACTCTGACCACTCACGCCAACCTTCCCAATCTGAGCAATTAATAATAGGCACAATCATCTCTCGTAAGTAGGAGGTGTAAATGAACACCTAAGCTGGCCGCGGCACTGCCTCACAGCCCAAACGCTTGTTTCGCCCAGCTCTTTGGCGGTTTTCGCCGGGCGCTTCCGTTCGGGAGAAATTCGATGCGGTGTCAGCCGTCAACGCGGCAGCAGCAAAGGACCTTTGTGACAGGCGCCATGAATGTTTCGGGATATTTTGAATGCGCGATCTTTTTCTAATGGTTTAACATCTTGTTTAAAATCTCCGTTTTAATGGTAAATATCATTAACTTCGCCGGGCATATAATCACAACAAGCAGAACGCACAATATATTTTCCACTCCATTGCGTAAAATAGCAATACGGGAAAAGCCCGCAGTTTGATGAGCACCAAAAGTACTTGCAAGTCAAATCGAAAGCCTTAGGTACGTGCCGCACACTCTGCGTGTCGCGTGATAATTCTTGCCTATTTTCAAATCAATTCCAAGCTGAGGACAGCATATAAACAGGCTGTTTGTAGCGGTGAAGTATTAATTCGTCACCGCTACAACCGTGGTGATCTACATATATTTACCAAACTACTAAAAAAATCACGAAACATTGCCCCCCCCCCCCTTCCCCTCCCGACTGCCTCACCTACGTTTGACCCCTGGCGCCGGCACTGGAAATTACCGGGTAGACTCCAGAGGGCTTCCGCTACTAGAAGCACTGCAGCTATCGATCAAACTGCTAGCATATTGTTAGCGCCGGCCAATAGCAATTCGACAAAACAGCTCGTGCGCGCTGATAGCAGCAGCCGAACAGAACCTGGGCGGCCATCATGCTTTTCGATGATGGCCGATAGCCATTTTTCGACGAAGATATCAATTTAGAGCTACGAAACTTGCACATAATAAAGTTTACAGTGGCAAGAACGTGCTGTGCAAAACTTGTCTATCTTGCATGATGTGACCGTAATGTTATTGTCGTATGTGCGCCGTTTTACATAATATCACTATAGTGGCGATCGTTTTATAGATATCGCAACAAAAAAACAAACAAGAAACAATATAAGTGAAAATTCAACTAAAGGGGCTCCAGATGTGAATTTCATCATATCCAACAATCAAACCAATAGCTATTTACCCTATGAAATATATTTTTGACATTCCGAAACAGTAGGCACACTCCCTTTAACCCGCCATTGACTGGGGGGGGGGGGGCGTTTAACGCCCACCTTGACTAATTTTCTCAATAGCTCAATAGCGCAAAACTAATAGCGCTATCAATCTGAAACTTCGGGCACCTTCTTGTAGATCATTTTACATCTTTTGTGCAAAAATGAAGAAATTTTGACGATTTTTTCCGAGTTATAGGGAATTTAGTGACGTCGCTACACACGAGTTTTACACCAAAATCAACTAAACTTTGGCAGGCCGTACAAATGCCACATTTGAAGCAAAATAACTTTTTTTGGGGGAAAATTATCACAAAATCAAAACATTTCTAAAATATAAAAAACGGAACATATGTCAGAGAACCATACACAGGCAACTACCATACCAAATTTCAAACTTATATCTCTATTTTTGACGGACTTATGACATCTAAAGTATGGGTAACTCATGACGTCATATTTTGAAATTGCTTTTTTTCTTCTTTTTTTTGACTAGATACAGACAAATAAATGCCACCACTATATTTCTGAGACAAAACTGGTCTAGTGACATGCCTTTTTAGTTTAGATTTAACAATCTAAATTTTTTACCTTCAGTGACCTGAATTTGACCTAAAATTGACATTTACTTCACATAAATAAAGTCAAGTGGTAAAATGACTATCATTATCGAATTATACGTGGACAATAACTCAACATGTGTCGCATGACTTTCGTAGATATTTTGAGCATAGTGACCTTTTGCGACCTGACCTTGACCTTGACCTTGGCCAACAATCTCACTTTAGCTCATCCGGGATATGTATCATACCTTTGGCAGCACTTTGGGTGAAGCTGGTCGCAATCAAAGGCTTTAGATTGAAAGTATGGCCCATAAACTCAAATACGCCGATTTTGACCTTTGACCTGACTGTGACCTGACATTTGACCTCACTTTTACATTTTTGAGCATGGTTTAGATTCATCTCATTGAGAGCTTGCGCAGCGAGATTCATCTCGCAGCGAGACGTCTTGCGCGTCTCGCTGCGATCATTGTTTCGGAATATAACCTGTGGGCGTCTACCCCCCCCCCCCCCCCCCCAGTCAATGGCGTTCTGCTCAGACCCCAGTCAATGCTGGGTTAAGTATTCATATATTAATTGATAGTGGAAAAGTGATAGTGGATTACATCGACTCACCACGAGAGCTTGAAACCTCTTCCTTGGTGGTTTGAGCCGGATCGAACCTTCAATAAATAATCGTTGACCTTGACCTTGACTTTGTAACTGAATTCCTCCGAGTTGCGGTTTATCGTCACGGCGGGAAACATTATGGTGTGGGTGTTTTTCGGATCGGTTGATAAATACATATTTTAGAGGTACACCGTTTCCTGAACTTTGATAACCCCTAGAGGTCAAACTAGGTCAGCTATCGAAAAACTAATAAAATATTCGTGAATATCTCGACGTGATTGATCTACATACCGATTTCGAGCCGAATCGGAACTTGTCGCTGAATTCATATATGAATACGTCCCTAACTTGACGACTTAAGCAAGGGTACCCGTTCGTAGATTTTGGGTCCAAAATGTAAGATTATTAATACAAATATGGCGCAGATGCACATGATGAACATACTACTTTCGCTTAAATCTTTTTATGAAACAGGACTCCCTTTGTATGACGTCAAGCACTCTATGAAACTGTAGTTTCATGAGACACAATTTACGGACCTTCGTAGAATCTGCTACTTTCTTATATTGTATTATATTTACTTCGGCCCTTGCGTACTTTAGTTTTATGCAAAAGGCCTAGGGACCCACGCTAAACTTAGCTTGTTGCGCGGGCCCTGATCCCACCATCCGATTCCGTAATTTCAGTCACCGGCAGAATTTAGAGGCGAAAGTTTAACGTCCTCAACGACTGAGGACAGTCCGCCCGGCTCGCTGGATTCATCTGACCTTGAACGTGGCCGCTGCCACCGGCCGCAGGTCATCCCAGCCAGGAGCAAATAGCGAGCGCCGAAGCGGCTACGCCACCTTACCAAGGCAATCATAAGCCCAGCTCTCTCCCGACTGAGCTACACGAGCGGACACACGACTGTATTAGACAACAAAATACCGTAGAACATGGCCAAATATCGCATACTATCGTGGAACGCCAAACATTTCCGCGAAAATCGGCATAATATCGTATAATTTCAAAAAATACCGCACGGGTAGTTTTAATTAGTGCGCGGCAAGACTAACTGACACAGTTCCGCTAGTCGGATGTTCATTGCTCAGTCTCCCAGTGCGTCATTGTACTATTTAGGGTGACCCCTTTTTCCACTTTTTTCTTGAAACATGGATTTCCGGGCACCATTCGATGCATCTTGGCATGCTGAGTTAAGATATCATATTTGTATTGCAAAAAAAAATACACACAATTCGAGGGCGCTAAAATGCTTTGTAGTTTCTGAGAAAATACATGTTTTGCATGTCTCCGTCCCTGGATCAGAACCGTCGCTTAACTGATCAATGAAAGTGGCTTTTTAATATTCCCTAACATTTTATGGATGCACGGACTACATTTGACGATTAGTTTTTCATCAGCAGGCCTTTATACCAGCCCGACACCACGTAGTTGCTTATTCTCATCATAGATGGCAGTGTCATCGGAGTTACATTTGCAGGTTATACAGGCCAGGCAGATACATGGGGATGGTGCTATTGGTTTTCCGTGGTGTTTGTGTCTTTTACAGGATTCATAAACATCTTCGACTCCCAAACATCTACCCTTACGATCAGGAAAATACTGGCTAATGGCACCAACATTGAACTCTAATGCTGATGTGCTAAAGTTCATTGTCGCAGCACACTGTTTGCTCACTGATCAATAGTTACCTCATTGTGTTTCTTGCTGCTCTGTAACTATTAAAAATAATTAATCAAAAACCGAATTCAAGCTTTGTTACATGATCACATGCAATAGCCACTCACATGTGCAATGTGCATTGTACACATGTGCGTCGGCATGTGTTGCTCCTCCACCCGGCAAAGCAGCATTCAAGACTTTGATACGGAACTTTTAAAACATGACTTTTATTTATATGCAAATCTCCAGACACACACCGCGAAGGTGCTAAAAAATAAGTATCTGAAAAACATGATTACGGTCGGGTTCGGCCGCTCATACGTAGTCTTGCCCTCAGTTGACGGGAGATTTCTCAATTGCTTCGAGTTTTGCGACGGCTCGGTAACGAACAGACATGCTGGGATCCTGAAAACGGATCGCGGGATCTGATCTCTGGGATCTGGATCCTGGATCCATTGGGATTATAGATCCACTTTCACAATTTGTCGATGGATCCACTGGGATCCGAGATCCCAGGCACCACTTTGCATTGGGATCCACTAGGATCCCAGATACACTATTATACAGAAATGTGTTTTCGGAACCCATATTTTAAGAAATTGTCAGTATTGTGCAATTCGTTGTAAATGGGACTAGTATGGTTGTATTCCTACATTTAGTAAGATTTTGTTAGGAAATACTATAATTATGGCATAATATATAAGTCGGATCCTGTCGGATCCGAGATCCCTTACGGTCATATATTCACTTTCATTTGTATCATGAAATGCTGTGGGATCCAGGATCCGTTGACAAATTTAATCGAGGGATTCACTGGGATCCAAGATCCACTGTTGTACTTTGTCTTGGAATCCAGTGGGATCATAGATCCAACATTGCGTTTTGTCGAGAGATCCTGTGGGATCATAGATCCTGCTTTGATATCCATGCACATGTCTGGGTCACTAACGAATATTTGTTTGTTTCTACTCCAAGAATCATAAACGTTGCGCAAATCTTTCATATTTGAAATACTCGCAGATAATTCAAATACCACATAGGTCGCTTTAAGTAACGATGTTTTTTGCTGACAGTGCTGTTGATTTTCCAGTTCTGCTTCACCTGCGCAGTGCCGGTACAAGGCGCCACCTTTGCCGTGCCTGGGGAACGCCCCCTCTCGAACGTTTTTTTCCGCTCATTTTCCATAGCAGCTTCGTTCGAGAGGGTGCGTTCAGACGCACCCCCCCCCCCCCCCCCCCCCAGGCACGGTGAAGGTGGCGCCTTGTACCGGCACTGCGCAGGTGAAGCAGAACTGGCAAATTCCAAGCACTGTCAGCAAAAGACATCGACCCTATTTCTATGGGCAGTTCAAACTGGTTTAAAACGGATAGCTAAAAACGGATTAGTTGGTTTCTGGCCATGTAAGTGGGCATATCTCGCCAGCCTGCCAAGATTGTACGCCTCCTCCGTACTCGATGATTGCTGGCGAGATATGCCCACTTACATGGCCGGAAACCAACTCATGCATTTTAAGCTATCCGTTTTAAACCAGTTTAAGCTGCCCATGGAAATAGGATCATCGTCCCTGAAAGCGACATTTGTGGTATTTTAATTATCCGCGAGTTTTTCAAACCTGGAAGATTTGCGCAACGTTTATAATTCTTGGAGTAGAACACAAATAAATATTAGTAACCGAGCCGGCGCAAAACTCGAAGCGATCGAGAACTGAGAAGTCTCTCGTCAACTGAGGGAAAATATACGTATGAGCGGCCCGACCCGACCGATCATGTTTTCAGAGACTTATTTCTTAGCACCTTCGCGGTGTGTGTCTGAAGATTTGCATATAAATAAAAGTCATGTTTTAAAAGTTCCGCATCAAAGTCTTGAAATGCTGCTTTGCCGGGTTTAGGAGCAGCACATGCCGACGTACATGTGTACAATGCACATGTGAGTGGCTATTGCATGTGATCATGTAACAAAGCTTGAATTCGGCTTTTGATTAATTATTTTTTCATAGTTACAGAGCAACAAGAAACACAATGAGGTAACTATTGATCAGTGATCAAGCGGTGTGCTGCGACAATGAACATTTAGCACATCAGCATTAGAGTTAAATGTTGGTGCCATTAGCCAGTATTTTCCTGATCGTAAGGGTAGATGTTTGGGAGTCGAAGATGTTTATGCATCCTGTAAAAGACACAAACACCACGGAAAACCAATAGCATCATCCCCATGTATCTGCCTGGCCTGTATAACCTGCAAATGTAACTCTGATGACACTGCCATCTATGATGAGAATAAGCAACTACGTGGTGTCGGGCTGGTATAAAGGCCTGTTGATGAAAAACTAATCGTCAAAGGGGCGTCAAATGTTGTCCGTGCATCCATAGAATGTCAAGGAATATTAAAAAGCCACTTCCATTGGTCAGTTAAGCGACGGTTCTGATCCAGGGACGGAGACATGCAAAACACGCGTTTTCTCAGAAACTACAAAGCATTTTAGCGACCTCGATTTTTTTGATTTTTTTTGGCAATACAAATATGATATCCTAACTCGGCATGCCAAGACGCATCGAATGGTGCCCGGAAATCCATGTTTCAAGAGAAAAGTGGAAAAAGGGTTCACCCTATTGTACATGGACGATTACTGTTGACCCTATTACAACTGCAGGGATACACCCGGACTGATTAGGATTCGAGTTCAGCAACAGACAGAACTGTTACTTTCCCGTGAGCTGAGCTTTCAGCCATTGGATGACAATGGTAATGGGAACTACACAGGAATGGGACTTTTTGATTAAATTGTCCTGGCTGCATTGCAAGCCTTTAGGCTTTCACCAGATAAGACCTTACAGCTATCATTAGCACCTTACAGCATAGCACCTTACAGCTATCATTATCCCGATCTAGCGAAATAACTATTTCCCATTCATTTGCGATCTGACGCGAAATATAGAAATAAGTATGCATTGCCAGATGTTTCCTAGATTTTTTTCTTTCTGCAGTATTTCCTGCATTACCAGAAATGAGAAGAATACTCAAAACACATACATTTTTGCACTGATAACATGTGACTTCAGCAACCCTTGGACTTGATGCTAACCGAATTTTCTTTCTCTTCCAGTGACATGACCGTTTGTCTCAAATTCAGCTGGCGCTCTCGTTAGCACCGCCAGCCAATCGGCACTCTGCAGTGATCTGCACCGCACCTGTCCCTCGGCCCGACAGACGACAGCGGCCACCGGACCCGGGAGCGTGTCGCTGTGTGGCACGACGATCCGCTGTCAGCCGCCCAACGACAGGTTCAATCAGCGACTCTACCTTCCCTCGTTAGCCCGTTTGGCTGGCGTTCGCAGGCGTCCGCAGACGTGCGGAGACGGCGGAGACGTCTGAAGGCGTTCGGAGGCGTGGCAGGTACCCAGCTGCCGCGCCCTCTCTCCGCTCCCCTCGAGGACGCGTGCCGGGCGACTCAGACGCGCCGACGGCGCAAGGAACGCCCCGCTAAGCGCCGCCGCCGCGCCACGCTCGTCACATTCGTCGCCGCGCCGCCGACGCCGCCGGCCGAGGTGCCGCCGCTGCCGCCGCGGAGCTGTCGCTGCCGGGCTCAGACTGTGACCGGACGGGGAGGGTCGCGCCGGGCTGTGTCAACAGGTGATAGGCGGCAGCGGCTAGTCAGGGGCTGGACTCGGCAGCTGTCCAGGGTGAGGAGTCCGAGGGAAGCGAGGCGAGGCGAGGCGTCCAGTGCGAAGCGTCCGAGGGAGGTGGATGACCGGGACTTTGGACGGCTGCAGCTGCCTCTGAAAATCTCATCGAGAAGTGTTTTGGGTTCGCCGCTCCGCCCAGACCAACACAGAGGGGACGTGAAATCGGAATAGGGAGAGAAGGAAAAGAAGATACACAAGAGAAGGACGGAGCTCTTGCGTGTTTGACGCGCTGGACAGCGCTGAAGCTCCAGTGACTTAGCGCGCAGTGGTAGCGACTGCGAACAGTAAAGACCTCGTACAAGCCGTGGGGAGTCCTGCACCCAGCCTCCTCCATCATGGACAACATGAGCTTCGTCACCGACGCCAGCAACGTGACCAACACGAGCGGGCTGTTCCAGTACGCTGACGCGGCCACCTTCATGCAGAACACGGTCGGGCCCAAGTACCTGCCGCTGGAGGTGGTGCTGCCCATCACCATCGTCTACGTCATCATCTTCGTTACCGGCGTGGTGGGCAACGTGGCTGTCTGTCTGGTGATCATGAGGAACCCAGGGCTGCAGACGGCGACGAATTATTACCTCTTCAGTCTGGCGGTGTCGGACCTGGCAGTGCTGGTACTCGGTGAGTAGGTACACGGGGGCGTCATGGCTTTCATGTTCGTTCATGAATTTGTTTGTTCATGAAATACTGTAGGCTGGTGTATTCATTGTATATAGGCATTACATAGAATGGTTAGAAAATTAAATATTAATTCCCATTTCGAATAGAACGGCTGGCGGTTTTTGCTTATTTCAATTATTGAAGTTTTAATACTCTGTGTATTTTGTTACTTCAATATTTGTTACTTTGTGTGTTATACAGCGCATTTTAATTGGACGGTTTCATGCTAGTGATGACTGTAATATTACATACGTTTTTATTTTTGTTTTTATTTTTATTAGCAGCAGCATTAAAGAGACGTCAAAACTCGTCAAAACTCAAAACATAAGAAGTGTCAAGACTCATATTTTTGCTGATCGCGTCACACACACACACACACACACACACACACACACACACACACACACACACACACACACACACACACACACACACACACACACACACACACACACACACACACACACACACACACACACACACACACACACACACACACACACACACACACACACACACACACACACACACACACACACACACACACACACACACACACACACACACACACACACACACACACACACACACACACACACACACACACACACACACACACACACACATACAAACAGTATACGCACATGCAGGGGCTCCGCCACATGGGGGGGGGGGGGGGACATGTCTTCCCAACATTTTCGGATTTTAACATTACGCCAATGGGTGTTGCATGGAAAGCATCGACTTCAGAATACCTCCGTCCCCCCAACTTTTGGAAGGTGGCGGCACCCTTGCACACATGCGCATTATTATTACACCCTACTCTCCACATATCTGCGCCCCCTAAGTTCGTCGCATCCTCCCCTCCGCCGTGGGGCGCTCACGCCGTCTCACATATACCCCGCGGTGCTTTCCCCGCACACCAGCAGCCTGGAGCCGAAACGGTCAGTTGACCCCACTGTATAGGCTGGTGCAACAACTGCCCCTTTCTCCCAGCAAGCTCAGTCTGATGGTCTTCCCCACCGCTCGCCTTTCGCTAAGAGGCCAAGCCTGCTATGGAGCGACAGAGCGGCGAAACCTCCCAAGTCCCGCCACAGTCACTTCTAAATATTATGGAAGTAATTGTGTGGTCGTCAATTACTTTGACGATGGGAGAAATAACACACTTCATGGCCGAATAGTTTGTCCAACTGTATCACCATACTTTCTACCATCGTTAACCATTTCTTTCACAGTATTGTACGCTGGCGTACTTATTTAATGTCATCACACATAAAATTTACTATGAAATATGCTGCTTTTCAGTTTTCATTATACTTGATGAAAGAGAGGAAATCTGCGCGTTCCATCAGCCATGTCAACCGCTGAGTGCGTGTGTATGTGGCTTAAGTTTCACAGTCTACACTGGTGAGACAGTTGCGGGTGAAACTGTGGGCCAACCCAACACCATCACAGCATTTGGCACACATATACAAGCTCAAACGGATCAAAGAATCAAACGCTATGTCATTATAGTTAAAATAAAACAGCATCAAAATATGCCCTCAAACAAACAACGGAACATGAACGAACATAATTATATAGGAACAAACTGGCACTTGGTCCAGCTGCATTTGACACAAAACATAACTGACAACATAACTCATCGTAACTGACACACAACATCGAGCACAATCAGTGTTCGACACCGTAACGTATCCTGCACCACATCTCTGCCCAATCTTATCGAACCATGACAAATAGCAAAACAACGATTCTAAAGTCGCTCAACGCGTGACAGGCAAGGCCGCAAGCATTGTGCCATACAATGCCGATTATACTCTTACGTACGCACGTGACCATCATCACGAATTTTCCATTACGGTTGCGTGATTATATATTCCCGCCCGGTGCTGGGAAATTATGCAATATTCACCGAGTTTTGTATGTGGAGTACCGAGAACCTCTAGGGAAACATTCTCAGGGCCCGAGGTACGAAGCAAAACAAAAGCGAGGTGAATATTGCATAATTTGCCAAGCACAAGAGTGGGATTAAATTTACAGCATGCCGCTGTTATGGCATATTGTCGTATGCGCTTCTGTTCTGGCACTTCCGTTCTGAAAATTTGTTCAACGATTTGTATGGGAAAATAAAATGACCACGGTCCAAATCGTTTTCCAAATACTTTTTACATTAGCACCAGCGGTCCGAAGTCACTTCCGAAAAGCACGTGCTAATGTTGAAAGGAGTACATTGTAAATTGTAAGGAGTAAAATACGGCATGTGGTAAATTATTTTGCTCTTTCTGAATATTTTACCATCGAAGTTCTTTTTCAGGCGTCATTTTTCAAGTTCGATTCGTTTTTAAATTGGATGCTTCATAGCTTATTTTACAATCATCTCTGTTTTTCTTGCTCGCTGACGGAAATATCCGGAGAAAGTATCGGTTGTAAATCGTGTTGCGTAAAACGCGGCTGTTATTGAAACAAGCCTGGGCGTGTTACAGAAACTTTCATCCACTCTTTATTTGTCGCTTTCCTGCAGGGGAATTGTTCCGCCAATGCTCTTCCCTCCAGCAAGAGATGCAGTTGACAGGAAATATTGGTTCAACCAGACCGAAATACGAGTAAAACAATGCATTTTACCATGGGGAGCCCAGTGATGATGGGTATCAGCAATATGGTGATAACGACTAAATGGGAACGTACGGCTTTTTGAAAAGTCAGAGTAATTCGTTGAACCGCAACGTTTTTTTACGCAAGCATTTCGACACACCCACGAACGAAATCCAACAATTTAACACACTTGAAGATGTTACGTATATATCTCGCACGTGCAATTTTCGGTTTGAAGATGGTTTGCTGGTGCACACAAGTAACATGAGAGATAATACTACCACCGCGTCTATACCAGTTCACAAGATAAACTTCGAACTTGCGGACATTGTTCACCAGAAATAATTCAAATCCGCACAATGCAGTATTCCAAACGTTTTCATGCTGACGATGCCGACGATTGCATCATTTGGCGGCCTCCGTATTACTATTGCAGGCATATCATTTTCGTTCATCACTGTCACGGTTGACGCTAGTGAGATATCCCATCCATAAGTCATAAGTCATAGCATAAGTGGTAAACTCATAACCTAAACACCTGAACCAAATGTCCTATTTTCGTAATTCGCCACTGTTACACCTGGCAACAGGGGTGTACACCTGGCAACAGTTGTACACCCCTGTTGTACACTGTACACCTGGCAACAGTTTGTCGTAATTCAGCTTTCTCATAAATGATGCACTGTGGACAGGTGAATAAACAACGACCAGAAGAATATGATATGACTCTGATTTTATGGCACAAGACTTTCGGACACAACTCAATATCTTATTGTGCTCAAACTTTACGAGTGTGAATGATCTGACCTTGGAGTAACCGAATTCCACATTTCTTGTTATGCAATTCCTCCGTACAAGATGGCGTAGCCCGGCCGGTCACCACCTATATTATTATTTTAGAAGGTAGCGTGGCCGAAATTAGTGATATCTCTGGCATCCTCTGCTCATATCGAGCGTCCGCCTTGGCAACAAAGGAAGTATGAACATTCTCAGGGGTTACACAATTCAGGTGAGGGATCATTTTTTCTCATCGCTGCTGATATATCAGCATGTGGGCGGCTGATATTAAATTGATAGCTTTCGCGTGAGTGCCAGCGGGTCTAGGGAAACCAGCGTCCCAGAGCTCCGCCTTGGCGGATAAGGCAAACAAACGGTCGATCCGCCCGAACAACGAAGGCGTTTTAGCTGTCTGCGCTAGTGCTGAAGCGTTTTACTAAGATGGAAACGATAACAGAGAAACCGTTGAAATGACTGCCTCCGACCAGCGCGCTGAACCAACCGTCCCTGAAAGACATGCATGATCAGCCCGATCAGGAGGTTACGGGTTTTAGCTCTTAACTGCCAGAAGCGGGGTGGAAAGCAAACGATATAAACGCTTAATGGTGGGTGCATAAGACTTAAAGTGGTCGTTCGTATGGTAAGAGGGATATCTAGATCAGGACAGGTGAATTCGGGAGAGGTGGCCTGGGGGCAAATGGAAAAATGCTGCCATTTTTTGTCACGTGTTTTAAATGAAGGGTTTCCTTCATATTGTTCTTGTTGTAAGCCAGTGGGTTTGGGATCCCAAGAGAGTTTATTTACGGTTTACGTTCGCGCGTTCACGATAAGGACACGTGACCGTGAAGATAAAAATCCAAGATGGAGGCCAATTCCGCCCCAGGACACCTCCCCCGAACGGCCACCTATGTGGCCGTTCCGATTTGGGGACATATGTTACACCCAAATGTGGCCGTTCCGATTTGGGGACATATGTTACACCCAAATGTGGCCGTATGTGATTTGGGGACATATGTTACATGTCTGAGCCATAAGGCGCGTGACCATGCGGCATCAATATAGATAATCAGATTCCAGTAACACTCTGTTTCAAGCCGGATGTGCGATGAATCATGATGCCTCTTTGGAACAGTTATAGACGCAGCGGCCTTTTGATCCGTAGACTTTGAAGCAAATGTTAAGCTTAATATTGAATGGTAAATACAAACTATATTCAGATATGACTCATGTTCACGTCCACAAATAATTATACACCATCATATTTTTTGGGGCGTTGACAATATGTTTAACTATCAGCTTAATGCACCTCAGCAAATAACAGTACAATAGGCGATTGCAACCGAAAATGTCCCGTTGGTATCAATATACAGGCCATGAATAGCACCTCTGTTATCTCTGCCATATATAAACCAATGGAATCCGTATTTTCGGATGCCTCCCCTATTGTCATAATAGGCTAAGTCGAAACGAAAGCCAACTCTGAGCCGAAGACAACTCAGACTCCGCTGACAGTCGCAGCAGTCGTCATCATATTCGACTGACGAACTTGACAGTGCAGCTTGCAACTTCTGCATAGCAGTGCCAATCTTTTTCTTAAAATTATGTTTGCTTCATTCATTTGCTTTACCAACCCAGATCGCCTGGGGGAGTTCAATCGAGAAAATCAAGCAAGACGTAGACAGCTAAACTTGTTCTATTATGAAGAATGCATTAGTTTTCATAGAAACTTCCGAAGTTCCTTTGTGTAGATATCTTCGATGAAATTGTTTTGTTTTTCGTTTACCTTGCATGACTCACGTGTCGGCACGTTTGTTAACGGCTCAATATTGCTAAGTAAGTCTGAGCGTGCATATGAAATAAAACCCCAGTCTTTATAACACTTTCCCTGAGGCTCATCTGTGGCTGTGTAATTTCGTCCATTTGTTCAGCTGCCATGTCTATCTTAATCTGAAACAAAAACAATGATAAGGTATATATGCGACTTTAGGATAACGTAAAGCGATTCTAATTCGTCGGATGATAATTATACGAGTGTCTGTTTACGCTTTGATATGAATTATTCATCATATTTGAGTCGTTAACATCTCAACATCACATTCCTCGTGTTGTGCCATCAAAACACATGCTGTGAAGGTTGACCGATCGGGATAATTTCACCAACGATAATTGATTTGCCAAACGGGATGATTCAGGGATTTAATCTTGTTTGCGTCACAGAGTGTCGAGAAGATCCATCAATCCATCTCGAACCGGATGCTATGTCGCTTCAGGGTCGCCGAAGTGATCACGAAATGTGTTCTCGGAAGCTGTAGTTGCCAGTCAGTGAACGATCTCTAGTATAAGCTGCTGCCGCGGCGGCGGGCCGCCCTCTCACACGCCTCACGTGACGAGTATCGGGAGATCAACCGTTTGTGCAAGGCTGCTATACGTGCCGACAGTCGTGCCTACTACCAGGACGAGATTAGGAAAGGTGGCCGGCACAGTCTGTGGCGCGCGCTACAGCCAGTGATCGGGCGTAAGCAGCAGCACGCAGAAGCGCCAACCATCACACCTGACGCACTCAATGACTATTACGTCATGGTAGGACCTGCCACAGCCGCCGGGGTGCCAGCGCCAGCAGCTGCTGTCCCAGTTAGGCTACCTCGCGTGACAACTGGCTCTTTTAGCGTCCAACCCACGGACATCGACGCATTGTACGCAACTTTACTCGGCATGAAGCCATCGACATCCACTGGCCTAGAGAGAGTGAGCATCGCTATGTTTCAGAAGTTCTTTGCTGGCTTTGGTCATGTGCTCCTGGACATTGTGAACTCCAGTTTTACTAGCGGACTGGTGCCAAGAGAGTGGAAGCACGTCATGATCACACCCATTCCCAAAGGGAAAGTCGCCAGCAACCCCTCTAACATGCGCCCTATTTCCATTTTGACTGGCGTAATGAAGATAATCGAGCGAATTGCGCAGAGGCAGCTAGTGGCTTATCTAGAATCCCATCGTCTCCTAGCCTCAGCCCAGCACGGGTATTTAAAATACTACTCCACAGAAACAGCGCTAAACGTAATAACCGATCGCGTCTTCCGCGCAATGGACAATGGCGAAATTTCCATCTTGGTCTTGCTCGACGATTCAAAATGTTTCGATGTCGTTCCTCACCAAAATCTCCTGCAAAAGCTCGCACTCTACGGTGTGGAGACTCGGCGGTTTAGGGACTTCCTGTCGGGGCACACGCAGCAGGTGCGCGTGCGCGGCGCGGACGGTACCAACATCACGTCACGGCCCCGAGACAACAACATCGGCGTCTATCAGGGAGGCAGCTTCAGCTGTGTGCTTGTTATGCTTTATGCCAACGACCTCAGTCTGCTCGCGCCTGACGGCGTTACCATCGTACAGTTCGCAGACGACACCCAGATTTTAGTCACTGGCAAGAACCATGACCTGGCCAGCATCATTTTACTCATGGAAGCAACGCTTGATATTCTCTATCGTTGATTTTGCCAAAACGGCTTGAAGGTAAACATGGCAAAGACGCAGATGCTCGTACTCGGCACCCCGGTTATGCTTAGGAACCTACCGTCCATCACTGTCAGGTTCGGCGGAACAGTTATTGGCGATGCGAGTTCCGTTAAGAATTTAGGAGTGCAGCTTGATCGCCATCTCAGCTTCCGAGCACATATTGACGCCATGACCTCGAAATGTACAGGCATTCTCATTGCACTGAGCCACGCACGCCACGTTTTGTCCGCAAACACATGCATCGTAGTCCGAAGATTGTGAACTTCTGCGCTCGTGTGGTCAGTGGGAGGCGACGTTGTGACCACATTTCTGACGTCATCGAGCAGCTCGGCCGGATGCGATCCACCGAACTTGCCGAGTACCACACCGTATGCGCAGTACAGCGTGCGATCACCACAGGCCATCCCGCTGATCTCTGTCACACCATCGGGCCGCGTGCTCGAGAGCTACACCAATACAACACCAGGCGCGCTGACCTCATCACCAGACCGCGAATCCGAACCGAGGCCGGACGACGTAGGCTGTGCACTCGCGGTGTCGAACTGTTGAACAGTTCAGCCATAGCCGCCATCCGGATTCCCCAGCTTTCCGTGCTAGTCTGAAGCGTGCAATATTGGCGGCACGACCCTGATGTGACTGAGTGTCTTATCTGCACCGTGTTAGCTGCTTTAGTGACTCTTAGCCCCATCTCTTGTTTTATCTTTATTGACGCGCCAGGTGAAAAGCCATTATTGATGTGGACCCTCGGTGCAAATATATCTGTATCTGTATAACAAACTACGAACTTTCTGTATGCAAAGTGAGTTCGCATTCACAGAGACGCTTAAGTGTCTATATTTATTCACCTCGGACCTGAGGGAAATAACTGTACAGTGCGGATGACACATACAGTGTGGATGAGACATTACTACATATCGAACCTGAGACAAGTGGCTGTAGCATGTAGAGTGGGTGAGTCGTATTCTCCTCTCTAGGCGAAATCCAGTCGCCATGTTTCCACAGGTTTTCAACAAACTAGAAGTCTAACTGCAAATGAGAATAGGTAAAATTAAAAATAATCAAATACAAAAATCTATAAAATCAAGGTCAGTCAAAATGCAGCGAAAACCAGGGTAACATAGAATACCTAAATCAAGTCAAAATCAAATCAAATTATTAAAATGCAGTTTCAAAGATTCATTCAAGTGTTTAAATACAATCCGCACATTGGTGCCCGCATACTGTTTAATAACGATACCTGAGACTTATACATACACTGGCCCTCTATCGATTTTGGGGTGATTACTAATTACCACAAACTTTCTCGGGCAGTTTTTCCTAATTCACCTTTGCTTTAGTGGAAAATAGACGTTCCAAGGATGTGTGTCTCCAAACCACTGTAGTTATGCCTTGCAAACCCTCTCAATTCCCACTCTTGAATCGCCAAAATGCATAACTTGTATTATCTTCCATTTATAACCGAACTTTGTTTAAGCATGCTACCCATTGCTGATGAAGTATCTGTCCCTAGTGCATGGGCGCAAATTTGAGTCTGCATTACCGCATATCGAAAGACATTTTTGGCTGTACGGGGTAACTATTGGTTTACGTCGCTTACTGAATGACTCTGAACGAAGAGTCTTGTTATGGAGTCCACGTCAGGGAAATAATGAAAATCCCAGAGTTGCATCATGAATGTTCATGGAAAATCGTGAGGAAAAAGCGACAGCAGTGCGGTTCGCCGTTTTCTTGTTTCCAGATCGCTCATCTCACTGCCATCATGAAGGTGAGCTTCTAACGTCAGCTTGTGCATCTTCGTGCTAAAGAGCGCGTTTTGTCAAATATGGGCCAGACGTTCAATGCACTTAAAATTGCTCAAATTTGCAAACTGCTGCAAGTAAAAAAAAAATCAGACGTAGTTTTGGTAAGTTTTCAACCAAAGTTAATGTTTTCTTCGGATTACTTCCGAGTTTTACATGTTACTCAAAATATAGAAGTTAAACCATAGCTCAACATTGTTATATAAGGTTATATTTAATAATTCCATATTCCAACCGCCGGCAAACGGAAAAATCGTCGCTCGTAGATCGCGCAACCCGCTGCTCTTCCCACCGAAATCAAGCGGGCACAAGTCTGTGAAGATACCATTTCAGAGACCACGGGATTCATTGTTGCCATTGGTAGACAGCACGGTGTGCCGCTCAACCTTTCAGATATGTAGGCTGTCCCCCAGTGGTGCAGTTTCCCCCAGTGGTGCAGTTCTGGGGGCACACTGTTCTGCTGCTAGTCGTGCTAGCTGCTGTCCAAGCTACCTGTCCGGGGGCAGCCCTAGGAAGTAGTGGAACGGACACTCATGCTACCGTCTCACGGACTCAAACATCGCCCGCTGGCACAGTGTTCGAGCCGCGTGCAAGACCCACTTCAGGGGAGCAGATGTAGCCAGCGTTACCAGCAGCGCCGAACATGCCATTATTAGGCGCATTGCTTTCAGTCAGAAGGTCTGGCTAGGGATTCGTTCAGACAACAAACGCCTTTGGTGGACAGACGGCGCTCCGGTAACGTTCAGCAACTTACCCGAGAACGCACCCCGAGTTACCCGAGAACGCACCCCAGACCGAAGGCACGAACGACGCTGTGCTTTTGAACGCCAACAATGGCCAGTGGGATCTAGTTCGCTCTCACAAAAGCCACTACACAAGTATCGCGGTGTATGCAAAATGAAGTCGTGCGAGTGTCCCGGGGGCTGGAGGAAGTGGGGAAACAGCTGTTACAAGGTGGTGAAGCACAGGATCGGCTGGTCAGAGGCACGACTGGAGTGCAAGCAGATGGCGACGACGGCCGACCTCGTCACCATCCGCAACGCCAGAGAAAACTCCTTTGCTGGTTCCTTAGCGGCCCGTCACCGTCTGTTTCCATCTTGGATTGGTCTGAATGACCGCGAGGAGGAGGGCGCGTACCTGAGGAGGGCGCGCGAAACGGACACCGGCAAACGGAGCCGAATGGACACGAACACTGACATTTTCAACACTGACTGTACTGACATTTTCTACAACAAACAGTGGTATGATTCCAGCTGCCGAACGACGTTCCTTCGCAATGGCTTCATCTGCCAACAGATGATGTGCAGCAGGTCGGATGAACCGATTGCAGAAGAGCCGGTCAGGGATGGAAAGCTGCGCGTCTGGAGACCGGAGGGCGGTCTGCGCTGTCCCGACGGCTCGAGTCGCAACAAGAAGAGCTGCTTCAACATGACCAACTTTACAGGAGATTTGAAATATCTGGCGGATATATGCTCTATCAAACATTCACAGGGTGTGATGGCCTGCATTACCTGAGTTTGTAGTTTGCTGCCCAAGTTTGTAGATTGCAGTGGTCGCGGGAGCCCACACGCGGGACAGCTCCTCACAGGGCACCCCCTTCACATTAGAGGTGACAAAAGGTGGACCCGAGGACCCGGTCAATTTACCCGGCCTGGACCCGGTTGGGCCTATACCGGGTCCTGTCAAATCATAACTAGATCCAACCGGGTCCAACCATCGCTTGATGTTAGTTTCACGCGAATAGGCATAATGATTCCTCAATTTACAATTGTAACAATTGTACGCTAATCCTTAAACAATTTGAATTACTTTTACTCTATCAATTCTTAATGCATCAAATAAAGACTGAACAAAGCTTGTTGACCAATGACCATCGCTCATCACGTGTGGAGTTTCCTATTCAGATGGGGGGACACTGCCCCACCAGCTTTGATTAGCTTGGGCCCCACCATCTTGATCTGTGTTCTGCCCCATCAACTTTGGTCAGATTTGAAGATTTTCTGGTGTCAAAATGGACATATTTCACCTCAGCCATGCAAAACAGACACCCAATATGATTATTTTGCCCCACCAACTTGCACTGAAAAGCTCCACCCATGTTACTCATGGCTTAGGTACAGTAGTGTCGATTTTTCAAAACGATTGGGGGGGGGGGGGGCGAACAGGGACGGATCCAAGGGGAGCCTATCAGCGCCATGGCTTTACCGAAACCACCGAAATCGGCTGAAAATGAACACATTTTAAAGAAATTCTAGGCAATTTGCACAAAGACAGTATTTGGTCATCAATCCATAATGTAAAACAGACGGAATCACATGAGTTTTGAAATTCTGTCGGACGGCCCCTCAAACCGTCGTTTTTGGCAGGTCTGCATCCGCCAGAAGGTCCGAGTCCTTACATGGAACCCTTATTTAGTAAAACGGCAATGTTAACCTGCCATTGACTGGTGTGTGTGTGGAGAGGGGGGGGGGGCAATATCTCCCCCTGACGAATTTTCGCAATATCTAAAAAAAACAATAGCAATATCAACGTGGTAATTTGGTTACTTTCTCCTATGCCAATTTGACGTCTTCTGTGCATAAATGAAGCAATTTTGTCGATACAAAAATGAGATATAACGTATGTAGTGACCTACACGAGTTTGGCGAGATAAAAAAATCAGCTAAACTTTAACAGATCGTATAAAGTCTATATTTTGAGCAAAATGCAATCGAGAAAAAAAAAACGTCAGAAGATAGCAAGGGCTGCAAAATGGATATCTCGGATTTGTGAAAACTTTGTTTTTTGGCCCCTAAAAAAAAATAAAAAAAAAAAATTAAAACAAATATTTATTCGGAAAAATGCCATACAAATCAAACATTGGAAATATGTTAAAAATTCACAGGATTTTGCATCTTTATACATGAAGAGGTGATTTAAAACAAACTTTTCTGAGTAAAGGCTGCGTAGATTTCCTTTTGAAATAGGGATAGTGTCAATTGTTTGCCGATTTCAGTCGGTTTGGGAGGCTTGGCCGCTTTGGCCCCTCTTGGATCCGCCAGCGGCCAAAAACATTGGTGGGGGGGGGGGGGCGAGCTGGTACCATGGGGGGGGGGCGAGGGCCACCTCAAAAGTGTATAAATCGACACCTATACTTAGGTACCTACTACCTACTACTTACCTCACAAATGGGACAAGCCATGTGTGAGATAAAGGAAAAGTTCAGATGTAGAAAAGTTCAGACTTCAGATTAACACAAATTCAGATGTACGTACCTCATAGGTCATTCTTTCATTCTGCAAGGCAAGACAATTATCAGACAAAATATAATGCGTGAAAACATGACAAACCAACCATATTTATACCGACCCATGGTGAAAAACAAGCATTCAGCATGCACTCACTACGCGCACAAAGAATGGTTGCGCCAGATGTGTAGCCCTCATATTGGAGGGTACCGCAGCAATCGCGCCACAATTGGCGACGGCAGCTATTCATTTTGCAATGACGTCATTCAAGTTTAATCTAATTTTTAAGTTGATTTGCCTCTTGTGAGAAGAATTATAACTTAACAAAACAATGAATTGCATGATAAAAGTTTAAAGTATTAATTTATCATGGATTAAGCTGCCTGAGCATAATCTTTTATTTACATCAATGCGTAATTTATTCCTAGATATTCTCACTTCTCAGTCTTATTTTTCCTTATTCCTCTTATTTTCCTTCACATCATGGCTTCTATTTTTCCTTATTCCTATTTTTTCCTTTATCTCATGGCTTCCATGGTGCAATATTGGGTGGCCGTTCGGGAGAGGTGGCCTGGGGGCAAAGGGAAAAACGCTGACATTTTTTGGTCACGTGTTTTAACACGCGCCCTGGAGGGCCTCTGATAATTACACGCCCTGGAGGGGGGCGGATTTCGCCCCCCCCCCTATGATCTCGAAAACCACGCAACGTAGCGACAAGCGGGAAACGACGTTAGATAGCTCGAGACAAGCTCTTTCGAAAGTATTTCGTTAATTTTTTTTTTCAGGTCAATATTGAGGTCACCAGAGGTCATCAAGGGTCAGATTTTCAAGTTTTCAAGACTTCGGTTCGAACACCCCCAAATATCTCGGGAACTATGATAGTTAGCAGCAAACGGAAAAAAGCAATCGAAAGTCATTGAAAAATGCAATTGACTTAGGTGTGCTCAGATTTGAGCTCAGGTCAATAGTTTAGGCTCCAGAGGTCATCGAATGTCAAAAAGGTGATTTTGTTTTCAAAACTGTTTTCCTCAAATAACCTTTTACCTAATAAAGATAAAGCAATAATGTTTACCATCGCGTGTGTCTTGTCAAGGCGCTTCGAATCATATTCATGGTGACCGGGTTAGGTCAACTGATAAATTTGACCTCAGGTCAAGGTCAAGTGGTGACCCAAGTTGGTCATGTTGCATATTGGGAGACGTGTCTCGACGAGACAAACATATTGGTACCGTTTTCTCTTCTCTATCTTCATTATGTCGATAGTTATTGATAAAACCGTGTTGGCGGTCTCAAAATTGACCTGACCTTAGGTCACCGATATTAGAAATCCGAGATCAACAAATTGTTGGTATCGATGACCTTATGAAGTCCTGCACGATTGAAACCGATCGGCGGAAAACTGTAGCTGTGGTACTACTGCAAACGTTTTGGAGTTGAGGTCATCACGTGACCTGGTCTGGTGACCTGACCTGAGATGACCTGAGGCCAAGAATTTTACATAATGAGGGTAGTTAATTTCTAAACAGGTATACAAAAAACGGCGGCGCTGCGCGCCGCCGTTTTTGCGCTATCCTCGAAAAACCGGAGGGGTGGGCGGATTTCGCCCCCCTCCAGGGCGCGTGTTAAATGAAGGGTTTCCTTCATATTGTTCTTGCTGTAAGCCAGTGGGTTGGGGATCCCAATATAATTTATTTATGGTTTACTATAGCACATTCACCATAAAAAATACACGTGACCGTGAAAAGAAAAATCCAAGATGGAGGCCAATTCCGCCTCAGGACACCTCCCCGAACGGCCACCCAAAATTTTAGTCCTGGTAAATTGTAGGAGATTCTGGGGCCTTGGGGCTGGCTGGGATACCGATTCTGGGAATTGGCACTAATGTGGCTATTTTGGGGTGGGAGATTTCGTGATTTATGTGATTGGCTTCAATGAGGTGAGATGACACGAAGTCATGTGAGCTGTGGCTCACTGGTAAGTGGTAACTAACTTAGAGGCCAGGCATGACATCCATTTCAATTTGTATTGTGTTACCCTTGTATGATCTGAGACTGAGCTTTGAGGACCTGCAAGTTATATGGATTTTCAGTTTGTATATGCCTGGAGCTGTATTTCAAAAGGTTATTCAGGCAAAAATTCAAATATCTTCTGTGCAGCGTGATGGCTTGTCATTAACGTCATTCAGAATCTGACTTGACCATCGTCCATCTGGCATCTTGATAGCTATTTGTTTGCTTGTCCATTTCCTAGTGTTTCAAATGCCATTGTTGATGCTTGATTACTTTGATCTTCTTTCAGTGGTGTAACGGAGTGGTGTTTGAGAACCACTTCGCTGGTTTGAGAACCTCCTCTGTTATGCTACCGCTGAGGGTTGTCCTATTCATTTGATTGGTTCGGCCGACTGAGTATTGCGCCTGCGTAGAGTTCGACAGACCGGGCCGCCGCTGGCAGGAGGTGCCGCCGGTGACTGTAGGAGGGGAGTCTGGATCTGACCGCCGTCCATGCCGGACCGCTTGCCGGCTGGACATCAAAATAAATCAAACTAACAACGCGAGAAGAAGGTCTGTCTGGGAGAGTGAGAGAGTGAGAGTGAGACTATCACGAGCCACGAACTATCTGCCAATCTGAATCCAATCTGAATCCTGAACCAATTTGGGAACCTACATGGATGCGTTCACTATGCTGTAGAGTGCAGATTTTTCGACATAAGTTAACAGGCATTTATTTGCTATATGGGTCTACCGGGTCCCAAATTGCATTGCACTGGGTCTGACCGGGTCCATACTTCAGCTTATCCGACCGGGTCGGGTACGGTTCCTAAAACTGTCAACTTTTGCCACCTCTACTTCACATACTGGCAACGGCAACGACAATGTTTTCTCCGTGATGCAGAAGTCGGGCCAATGGTTTTCATACAGCTGTACGGAATATAGTAACTATCGGGCCTTGTGCGAAATATCAGCTCATATCCCGAAATGTCCGCGAAACTGGTCCTTGCTTGAGGGCCACTGTCACCGTGCGGTCAATTTCGAAATGAACCTGGCTGATGCTGAGACCGTCTGCCAAAAATCTGGAGGAAACTTGACCAGCATACAGAGTCAGGAAGAGAATGACTTCATCGCAACGTCGCGTTGGCGTTTCCCTCCAAGTGTGCCAGTTGTTTCGGTAACTACCCTGAAGGCGTCTTCATCAGCGCGACACGCTCCAGCAGTGATATAGCGCTTGGTCGTGGACGAACTCGGCTGAGTGGAGACGGTCGCGCTGATTCGGCCGTGACGGAAACGACCCGTCGCTTCTACGCGGCACGTGCGAAACTCTACACCCGAAACTCTACACCGGTGGAGGGTCAGCGCGACTGTCAATCGCAGGAATTCAGATCCGTGTGCAAGATGGACCCGTGTCAGGAGTATTTGAGTAAGATCGTCGGAACGGTGTGAGAATATTCCGCAGTGGCGGCGTCGATACGAGCCCAATACTGGTGTGACCTTTTGCTTGGGAGCGGCACCCTTTGAGGGAGAGGCATTCAGCTGACCTGGCGGCTTGTAATCACCGTAATAACAATGCAGATTCTCAATTATCAATGAGATATCATCTGCAGCCAGCAGACTAGCACAGTGTTATACGATCAAAACAGTACATGACACATAACTTTGTCATGGAATCCAAAACTTTTGATCCCTTTGTGTCTATTGGAACTATGTTAAAACTTGAGAAGTACACGCCTTGTAGCACTAATGAACACATTCGTTTTTGTCGACACCACCTACATGCTATAATTAAGGCAGACAAGTAGTTCGGAGTGCTTAGCCACTGTGGTGACAACGTCCTAACCACCGAGCCTTCCCCTCCCGCCCCCCCCCCCCCCGCCAGGCAAGGGAACTCGCTCGAGTGGCCCGCCAACTAGGGAAATGAAGGAAACCAGTTCTGGAAATGAACACCCGTTTTACAGTCAGGTGTCGCTGAGGCCGCGTCCACTTGCTTGATGAGCCACAGGGCAGGACCACGGCTCTGAATATCATGTCTCTCCAGGGCTTAAATACGTATGACCGAAACTTAAGCATAGTAGGCAGATAAGATCGGTAGGACTTTGGAAGTCTTCTACAAACTCCGGTCCACGATACAGCTTCATGGTCCACGATGTAGCTATATATATCTGGTCCACGATTTATTGTGATGATGCAGTCATATGTAACATATAGTTCATCCCCCGTGCTCTGTCTGCTGGTGGTTTCATCCCCCGTGCTCTGTCTGCTGGTAGTTTCATCCCCCGTGCTCTGTTTGCTGGTGGTTTCATCCCCCGTGCTCTGTCTGCTGGTGGTTTCATCCCCCGTGCTCTGTCTGCTGGTGGTTTCATCCCCCGTGCTCTGTCTGCTGGTGGTTTCATCCCCCGTGCTCTGTCTGCTGGTGGTTTCATCCCCCGTGCTCTGTCTGCTGGTGGTTTCATCCCCCGCGCTTTGTCTGCTGGTGGTTTCATCCCCCGTGCTCTGTCTGCTGGTGGTTTCATCCCCCGTGCTCTGTCTGCTGGTGGTTTCATCCCCCGCGCTCTGTCTGCTGGTGGTTTCATCCCCGTGCTCTGTCTGCTGGTGGTTTCATCCCCCGCGCTCTGTCTGCTGGTGGTTTCATCCCCGTGCTCTGTTTGCTGGTGGTTTCATCCCCCGTGCTCTGTCTACATTCCTGTTTGTTCATTTCATCTGTAGCTCGACGGACAAACACAACGGACATATCACTAAGAAGTGCTACCACTCGTCGCACTCCAACGAGGACCATTTCAGGCAACGATACACTCCTGGAACTCCACCGACTTTGGGACACCTTATCTATAATTGGATCTCCAAGAGTCCACTTCTATCAGCCAAACGAAGTGGTAGTAATTTTCTTTGAGTGACATGTCATATATTCAATGTCCCTCTTTAATCAGCATTGGTATTCATAGGCAAGGTCTGTTTGTCAGGTGCATGCTATTCCGGGCGAAACTGTATCAAATATGCACATTTGTATAGCAAGAAAAACGTCAGCTTACCAAAACGGGTTGTATATGATTTACTTTCCCGTGTTATGTTTGTAATGCTCGTGTTTTCCGTATTATCTATTTTATATAAGGCGTATATTTTCCATTCCTGGATCTGAATATAGTGGCACCATGGAATGCACTCTTGGACTGAACCACCTTCTGTGAACGGCAGACCGCTTGGAACCCTAATTTTCGGCGATAATTTTTGAAAGAACAAACTGGCGTGAACGAATTTCTCGCAATGGATATTTGAAACCCTGCGCTAATTTGTATTATAAAGGTCGGTTAAACGAAAATTTAGGGCACTTGCCATTCACTCGTAATGTTAAAACTCGCGCAGGGAATTCAATCGGTGGGTAGAGGCTATCGTGAAAGGGTGGGTCTCCGCTCGGCTATGCTCTGACGTCAGAGCTTAGCTCCGCCCTGGCTGACCTTAAACCGGCGCTTCCGACCCGTGACCGGTCGGTTGCGAGTGGTGGGTGTAGTCGAGGGCGGGACTACAGAACGACCAGGCGTTAGCCTCTATCCGAGCTCGCATTGTCTTTAACATTACGAGTGAATGAAAAATACCTTACATTTTCGTTTGACACTAACCAGCCTATAATAAAAATTAGCACAGGGCTTGAAACGTCCATTGCGAGAAATTCGCTCACGACAGGTGATGCATTTCAAAGTTATCGCCGAAAATTAGGGTCCCAAGCGGTCTGCCGTTCATAGTAGTGCACTGATATACCTGGCTCACAGCACTTGGCCGTCCCGATTTTATTGTGCATTATATTGCTATAATGGGCATAGCCAGGCACAGCATGTCCACATACTTGATCGGACGTGCCATGCCTGACCAGGCCTGCGCAATGTCGTGTCACAGTGACCAGTCCCCAGTCACAGTCACCAGTCACCAGTCACCAGTCACAGTCACCAGTCACAGTCACCAGTCACAGTCACCAGTCACAGTCACCAGTCACAGGTCCCCAGTCCCCAGTCACAGTCACCAGTCACAGTCCCCAGTCACCAGTCACCAGTCACCAGTCACCAGTCACCAGTCACCAGTCACCAGTCACAGTCCCCAGTCCCCAGTCACAGTCACCAGTCACCAGTCACCAGTCACCAGTCACCAGTCACCAGTCACCAGTCACCAGTCACCAGTCACCAGTCACCAGTCACCAGTCACTAGTCACTAGTCACCAGTCACCAGTCACCAGTCACCAGTCACCAGTCACCAGTCACCAGTCACCAGTCACCAGTCACCAGTCACCAGTCACCAGTCACCAGTCACCAGTCACCAGTCACCAGTCACCAGTCACCAGTCACCAGTCACCAGTCACCAGTCACCAGTCACCAGTCACCAGTCACCAGTCCCCAGTCCCCAGTCACCAGTCACCAGTCACCAGTCACCAGTCACCAGTCACCAGTCACCAGTCACCAGTCACCAGTCACCAGTCACCAGTCACCAGTCACCAGTCACCAGTCACCAGTCACCAGTCACCAGTCACCAGTCACCAGTCACCAGTCACCAGTCACCAGTCACCAGTCACCAGTCACCAGTCACCAGTCACCAGTCACCAGTCACCAGTCACCAGTCACCAGTCACCAGTCACAGGTCCCCAGTCCCCAGTCGCAGTCACCAGTCACGGTCCCCAGTCACCAGTCACCAGTCACCAGTCACCAGTCACCAGTCACCAGTCACCAGTCACAGGTCCCCAGTCCACAGTCACAGTCACCAGTCACAGTCACCAGTCACCAGTCACCAGTCACAGTAACCAGTCACCAGTCACCAGTCACCAGTCACAGTCACCAGTCACCAGTCACCAGTCACCAGTCACAGTCACCAGTCACAGTCACCAGTCACAGGTCCACAGTCCCCAGTCACAGTCACCAGTCACAGTCCCCAGTCACCAGTCACCAGTCACCAGTTTCCAGTCACCAGTTTCCAGTCACCAGTCACCAGTCACCAGTCACCAGTCACCAGTCACCAGTCACCAGTCACCAGTCACCAGTCACAGTCACCAGTCACAGGTCCCCAGTCCCCAGTCACAGTCACCAGTCACAGTCCCCAGTCACCAGTCACCAGTCACCAGTCACCAGTCACCAGTCACCAGTCACCAGTCACTAGTCACCAGTCACCAGTCACCAGTCACAATCACCAGTCACCAGTCACCAGTCACAGTCACAGGTCCCCAGTCCCCAGTCACAGTCACCAGTCACAGTCCCCAGTAACAGTCCCCAGTCCCCAGTCACCAGTCACCAGTCACCAGTCACCAGTCACCAGTCACCAGTAATCAGTCACCAGTCACCAGTCACCAGTCACCAGTCACAGTCACCAGTCACCAGTCACCAGTCACAGTCACCAGCCACCAGTCACCAGTCACCAGTCACCAGTCACAGTCACAGTCACCAGTCACAGGTCCCCAGTCCCCAGTCACAGTCACCAGTCACAGTCACCAGTCACCAGTCACCAGTCACCAGTCACAGTCACCAGTCACCAGTCCCCAGTCACCAGTCACAGTCACCAGTCACCAGTCACCAGTCACCAGTCCCCAGTCCCCAGTCACAGTCACCAGTCACCAGTCACCAGTCACAGTCACCAGTCACCAGTCACCAGTCACCAGTCACCAGTCACCAGTCACCAGTTACCAGTCACCAGTCACCAGTCACAGTCACCAGTCACCAGTCACCAGTCACCAGTCACCAGTCACCAGTCACCAGTCACCAGTCACCAGTCACCAGTCACCAGTCACCAGTCACCAGTCACCAGTCACCAGTCACCAGTCACCAGTCACCAGTCACCAGTCACCAGTCCCCAGTCCCCAGTCCCCAGTCCCCAGTCCCCAGTCCCCAGTCCCCAGTCCCCAGTCCCCAGTCCCCAGTCCCCAGTCCCCAGTCCCCAGTCCCCAGTCCCCAGTCCCCAGTCCCCAGTCCCCAGTCCCCAGTCCCCAGTCACCAGTCACCAGTCACAGTCACCAGTCACCAGTCACCAGTCACCAGTCACCAGTCACCAGTCACCAGTCACCAGTCACCAGTCACCAGTCACCAGTCACCAGTCACCAGTCACCAGTCACCAGTCACCAGTCACCAGTCACCAGTCACAGTCACCAGTCACAGTCACCAGTCACAGGTCCCCAGTCCCCAGTCACAGTCACCAGTCACGGTCCCCAGTCACCAGTCACCAGTCACCAGTCACCAGTCACCAGTCACCAGTCACAGGTCCCCAGTCCCCAGTCACAGTCACCAGTCACAGTCACCAGTCACCAGTCACCAGTCACCAGTCACCAGTCACAGTCACCAGTCACCAGTCACCAGTCACCAGTCACAGTCACCAGTCACCAGTCACCAGTCACCAGTCACCAGTCACCAGTCACCAGTCACAGTCACCAGTCACAGTCACCAGTCACAGGTCCCCAGTCCCCAGTCACAGTCACCAGTCACAGTCCCCAGTCACCAGTCACCAGTCACCAGTTTCCAGTCACCAGTTTCCAGTCACCAGTCACCAGTCACCAGTCACCAGTCACAGTCACCAGTCACAGTCACCAGTCACAGGTCCCCAGTCCCCAGTCACAGTCACCAGTCACAGTCCCCAGTCACCAGTCACCAGTCACCAGTCACCAGTCACCAGTCACCAGTCACCAGTCACCAGTCACCAGTCACCAGTCACCAGTCACCAGTCACCAGTCACCAGTCACCAGTCACCGGTCACCAGTCACCAGTCACCAGTCACCAGTCACCAGTCACCAGTCACCAGGCACAGGTCCCCAGTCCCCAGTCACAGTCACCAGTCACAGTCCCCAGTCACAGTCCCCAGTCACCAGTCACCAGTCACCAGTCACCAGTCATCAGTCACCAGTCACCAGTCACGAGTCACCAGTCACCAGTCACCAGTCACCAGTCACCAGTCACCAGTCACCAGTCACCAGTCACCAGTCACCAGTCACCAGTCACCAGTCACCAGTCATAGTCATAGTCACCAGTCACCAGTCACCAGTCACCAGTCACAGTCACCAGTCACCAGTCACCAGTCACCAGTCACCAGTCACCAGTCACCAGTCACCAGTCACCAGTCACCAGTCACCAGTCACCAGTCACCAGTCACCAGTCACCAGTCACCAGTCACCAGTCACCAGTCACCAGTCACCAGTCACCAGTCACCAGTCACCAGTCACCAGTCACCAGTCACCAGTCACCAGTCACCAGTCACCAGTCACCAGTCACCAGTCACAGTCACAGTCACAGTCACAGTCACAGTCACAGTCACCAGTCACCAGTCACAGGTCCCCAGTCCCCAGTCACAGTCACCAGTCACAGTCCCCAGTCACCAGTCACCAGTCACCAGTCACCAGTCACCAGTCACCAGCCACCAGTCACCAGTCACCAGTCACCAGTCACCAGTCACCAGTCACAGTCACCAGTCACCAGTCACAATCACCAGTCACAGGTCCCCAGTCCCCAGTCACAGGTCCCCAGTCCCCAGGCACAGTCACCAGTCACAGTCCCCAGTCCCCAGTCACCAGTCACAGTCACAGTCACCAGTCACCAGTCACCAGTCACAGTCACAGTCACCAGTCGCCAGTCACCAGTCACAGGTCCCCAGTCCCCAGTCACAGTCACCAGTCACAGTCACCAGTCACCAGTCACCAGTCACCAGTCACCAGTCACCAGTCACCAGTCACCAGTCACCAGTCACCAGTCACCAGTCACAGTCACCAGTCACCAGTCACCAGTCACCAGTCACCAGTCACAGTCACAGTCACCAGTCACAGGTCCCCAGTCCCCAGTCCCCAGTCACAGTCACCAGTCACAGTCCCCAGTCACCAGTCCCCAGTCACCAGTCACCAGTCACCAGTCACCAGTCACCAGTCACCAGTCACCAGTCACCAGTCACCAGTCACAGTCACCAGTCACCAGTCACCAGTCACCAGTCACCAGTCACCAGTCACCAGTCACCAGTCACCAGTCATCAGTCACCAGTCACCAGTCACCAGTCACCAGTCACCAGTCACCAGTCACCAGTCACCAATCACCAGTCACCCGTCACCCGTCACCCGTCACCCGTCACCCGTCACCCGTCACCCGTCACCCGTCACCCGTCACCCGTCACCCGTCACCAGTCACCAGTCACCAGTCACCAGTCACCAGTCACCAGTCACCAGTCACCAGTCACCAGTCACCAGTCACCAGTCACAGTCACCAGTCACAGATACCAGTCACAGTCACCAGGCCTGCGTAATGTCATGTCGACGTACCATGTCGACGCCCGGGCCTTCCATTGGTGGTGCCCTCAGAAATCATTCTGCACATCAAGCACCCACCAGGCCCGGACGTGACTGGAGCTTGTCCCGGGCTTCCATTTGCCTCACACCAGTGCACGGTGTGGCCAAACGCCAGTTTAACGCGAATTTATTCGTGGTATATTTTGATTTTGCTCTAACTGATGCGGTATGGTCTTAGCGATGTAGTTTCTCAAAATTAAGCTTTCTGCAACCTTTAGGCCTATTCGGGTGTGACTGTCATTTACCTCGTTTCCATGGGCCTCAACTTAATTCTAATTAAGCCGCTAATTATAATTGAGGTTTTAATTCGAATTATCTGTCCATGGAAACAGCAGTTCTTCAGTTTTAATTTGAATTAGCTAATTATAATTAAGACCATCTTCCGCGCTGAATTAGCGTGATAATTTGAATTAAGTGCCTCGTTTTTATGTTATTTTGCCGTCTGACCGCCAGAAGATGTCTGAGATATGACGCACGAGCAGCGAAGCTTCATAAAATGTTATTGAAAGAGCTCAAACCAGTAAAGCGCCGTAGTTGGCGATGAACGAGCGAGCGCGAAGGAAATGTATGGGGAATTTTAACACAATCGGCTCAGCCGTTACAGAGATATAGAATAGGGGTGTGCACGTGCACACGTGCAAAGCCACCCCACCTCTGACTTGTGGGGAAGTGGGGGCTGAGAGGTCCCTAACAACACACCAAATTTGAACACAATCGACTCAGCCGTTCCAGAGATATAGAATAGGGGTGTGCACGTGCGCACGTGCAAAGCCACCCCACCCCTGACGTGTGGAAAGGCGGCGGCTCAGAGGTCCCTAACCACGCACCAAATTCGAACACAATCGGCTCAGCCGTTCCGGAGATACAGAATAGGGGTGTGCACGTGCGCACGTGCAGAGGCACCCACCCCTGACTTGTGGGAAACTGGCGGATGAGAGGTCCCTATCCACACACTAAATTTGAACACAATCGGCTCAGCCGTTCCTGAGATATATAATAGGGGTGTGCACGTGCGCACGTGCAGTCACCCTATCCCTGAGTAGTGTGCAAGTGGCGGCTGAGGGGTCCCTAACCACGCACGAAATTTACACATAATCTGCCCAGCTGTTGCTGTGTTATTGCGAGAAAATACTTTTCAACATCCCTCACACGGCACGCGCCACGTGCAGTGGTAGTCATCCACATGAGTCGGCACTAGTCTCAAACAGGGTAGGTTAGATGTAGCTGCTCAACAAAGAAGTCCACTTGTCAATCGGACGTGCGGTTGCAGAGATAAGAGCTTAAAAGCGTCGCCACGGGTCGGGCCGGGCCGGGCCGCTCATAATCAGATTTTTCCCATACACCACGGAAGGACGAGCGAGCGCTTCGCGCTCGCTTGAATAGGTCTTATAATACTGAGGTTAAAGTGTTTTTGTTTATAAAATCGCCTTAAAATGCGAATGTTGGTGCAAAGCTATCTGAGTTGAGAAAGTTTTCTTTGAAGAAAATAGCAAGTCCTGGCATATATCAGCTCGGCAAATGCCACAAGGGTCGAGGAATAGATCCGTTAACTGGACAGCCGAATACTTCAGGGCTTTACTTGAAGTTGCTCACGATCTCCGCATATACAGTCTTATGGACTGGGAAAAATACAGACCTAGGCATGTAAGTTCAGCATTGCTATTTTATTAAGCAGTTCATCGCAGTTCTTTTTCCATCATGTGATACTGTTGGTTGCGTTGATCCTCTAAAGCAATCTCTTTTCAACGGATTTGAATAAATTATCGCATTATTTTGCAGCTTTAACGCAACCGATGTTGCGTTACAAATCTGAAAAATTATACCAGTCTACCAGCCTATTTGACATAATCCGGATGCTTGTTGGCCAGTTTCAACGCACAATTCTGCCCATCTAATGTAAGGTCTGCCTCCACTAATTCAGAAAAAGTGAATTAGCGCCCGCTCAATTATAATTACTTAATTATAATTAACACCGCAGCGCCCATGGAAACGCGTACTTAATGATAATTAGCGGCGAGGTTTAAAGGGAGAGTGCCTACTCACATCGCTTAGTTGGGGTTATTGACACTGGTCTATAGAACATAATTTTCTGAATTGACCCATGACTTCGTTTCTCCAGATTCGCCCTAGTTGCTGATATATTCCAAAGACTCCAGGAACTTGCTGGGAGCAAAAAGTTATCGGGTAGACTCCAGAGGGCTTCCGCTACTAGAAGCACTGCATGCAACTATCGATTAAACTGCTAGCATATTGTAGCGCCGGCCAATATCAATTCAACAAAACAGCTCGTGCACGCTGATAACAGCAGCCGAACAGAAACTGGACGGCCATCATGTTTTTCGATGATGGCCGTTTCGATGATGGCCGATGGCCATTTTTTAAGATATCAATTTAGAGCTACGAAACTTGCACATAATAAAGTTAACAGTGGCAAGAACGTGCTGTGCAAAACTCGCCTTTCTATCTTGCATGATGTGACCGTAATTGTATTGTCTTAGGTGCGCCGGTTTACATAACATCACCATAGTGGCGATCGTTTTATAGATATCGAAACAAAAAAATAAGCAAAAAAACAATATAAGTGAAAATTCAACTAAAGGGGCTCCAGATGTGAATTTCACCATATACAACAATCAAACCAATAGCTACTTACCGTATTAAAAATATTTTTGACATTCCAAAACAGTAGGCACACTCCCTTTAATTCTAATTAGCTAATTCGTATTTGTCGACTGCCCATGGAAACAAGGCAACTGTCGATATATTTCTATACCAACGTTTGTCAGCCTGCCATTGACTGGAATTTCAGGTGAACGACATTGACTGAGAAGGGGCAAATGTTGTTCCCTGGTTATCTTCTGAACCATTGATCGTATCGAGTCGCAAAAGCCGGCAATCGAAATATCTCAACTAGACGCATCCAATCAATATTCAAGATTGTCAAAACATGGTCACAAATGAAGTCGCAAACAGGTAAAATGTCCAAATCGAGAAACGTCAGGATGTGGATAATATTTTCCATTCATAGCCATGTAGTGAAACTGTTATCACTCAGAGTGCTACCAAAATATGATATCAATGTTGTATGCACGGAAATCATATTCTAAGCAAAGCCATACGACATACGACACAGCCATAGCCATTTCATGGTTTCTTCTTCACATAGGACATAATATCGTTATTCATTTTTACGAACATACTTCATGTATGGGGCGATCAACGAAGCTCATTTCAAGGTCAGGTCATGGTCAAATCACAAAGGTCAAAATTTGAAATTATTCAATATCAACCAAAGGTGGATGTTTCTCGACCAGTTTTGCTCCGGAAATACAGTGCTGGTATTTGTTTGTATATTGGCATTAAAGGTAGGACAAAACGTTTTAGCAAATAATGGCGCCATCCGGCTGGAGCTTGCAATGCCGGCTGGGATAGTGACGTCAGCGCAGCTGCAGACCCAGACTGGTGATAAACGGGTCACTGGTCAATATCACATGCTCGAAGTCGGATATCGTGTGAAGGCGCGAGTCTTTCCGTGTGTCGCACAGCCTGTACTGGAGAGCGAGCTTGTTTGCGGACTCGGAAATATCTTCCCGAGTTCAGACATTACCTCGATGGATAGGTGACAGACATTCACCACCACCACTGCTGAATGCTCCAAGAGCTTCTGCAGCGTGGTGGACATTGGATCTCACCTGTACTGGGCGACAAAGCGTTCAGCCCTTTGCTGGCAATAGCTGGAGAACGTAGTTATGTCCAGCTAGTGGAAGCAGTTGACGCTGACGGCTTGGAGGATCGTGTTGCGACTCGATACGGAGTCGGCCAGCAGCTGGTCAGCTGCTGGCCGACTCCGGGGAATGATGTGAAGTCGACTGGTGAGCGGAAGGCGCGGCAGGCGGTATTACATTGCTCGAGTTTACACTGCCTCTCGCCCGTGGCTCGTCGACTAGCAGTCACAATCGCGGCCCGAAGGCCTTCTTGACCCCGTTTTGCCGCTGCTGGTAGTGCTCCTGGCTTCTGTACAGGCCCGAGCCTGTCGGCGCGCTCCGCACCACAGGCTGGGTTCGGTCACACCAGCCGGGCTGCTGCGACAAGTTCACAGCTGGATCGATCATGGACGGCAGGTTGCGGCAGGTTGCGGCAAGAAAATCCCGTTCGCTCGTATTCAGAACAATGCGCCAAATCCAGTCGTATTGGATTTTTATTGACGTTTTTTTGGCGAACTTTTTATATCTCTGGTTTTATGCAAAGGGCCATTTTCAAAACGACACATGTGGGAAGGTTTTATTTAAGCGTACGTGATTCAAAATTAATTCACGGAGGATCCAGTAAAGCATCGTCAATGTATTCCTAATGAGTTCCTCTACCTGTTGATATGTCATGTTTCTAAATTATTTGCCAGGAACACAGCGCTTAGTCACATTGAAAACAGGGAACGTTTTTCGGGCTCACAACACGATTTGAGGAAGTGGCGCATACATGTACTTTGGGCAGTAATTATAGCCATAAAACGTTGAAATAGCACACAAATAAAGGTCTATCGACAAACTTAAGACAATTTTATATCTACTTAAAGTCATCACAAGCATAACTGCAGACATGTTTTTTTTTTCTCAAATTAAATTCAGGCTAAACCGGCATTCGGCCACACGGTGCAGTGGTTGCTGTGGTTACCGAGCGGGCGCAAAGCGACCGTGAGGTTTCTCGTCAACTTACTAGACAAATTTACATTTTACCTGGCCCGACTCGGCCCGACCCGGCCCGAACCGGCCGTACAGACGCTTTTCGGAAGCTAATAACTTTGCAACCACCGCTCCGATTGAGATCCGGTTTTCACCATCAGATAGGACCATCAAATCATTTTTTTTTTATATGGTGCTTTCTGATAGGGGTGGTACCACAGCGCGTGTAACGCGCACTAGTGGGGCAGGTCAAATCACCGTTTTTAGAGTAAAATCGCGCCTAATGATAACAGCGCTTCATCACACTGGACCACATTTGGCGTACGCTAAGAGCCAATGATGCTCCATATGTTGCATGCCTAGTTTAAACTTAAGGCTTGAGCGCACGTGAGCACGTGGAAGAAATAAGGGTGTCGGGTTACACCCCTATGATGTATCTCAGAAACTACTAGGCCGATTATGGCGAAATTGTGTGTGCTGCTCCCGACTGACATCCTAGCAATATTCCACATGCTGAATTGGAAGTTGCATGGCACGTGCGCACGTGTGGACTCCTTTTTTATATCTTCGAAACTACTTGACCTATTGAGCTGAAATTTTGCATGTTGGCATGACTATTAGCTGCTTTAGACGTGCCGAAGCATATACCAATATGCATGTGCGCACGTGCGCCACCGTATTTCAGAGCTCGAAAACTATTGGACCTATCGAGGTGAAAATTGATATACATGCTTAGGAAGGGCTGTTAGGAGGTTTGCGCTTGGCGGAACCTTTGAGTCACTATGCACGTGTTCACTGCGCACGTGCGGACCACTATTTACTATATCTGAAACTACCTACCCGATTCAGCTGAACGTTCCTATGCATACCACGGTAAAACCATTCACGTTTTACTCATCATTGGGACACAGTCAATGCGCACGTAAGCTCCCGTACCGTTTCGTATTTCAAACCTGTTTTAGCTTTACCAGAGCGCGCCCGCTCGGTCATCGCCCAAAAAGGTGTTGACATGCCATGCGCTGTGGTATAAGGTGTCTGGTGGCGGCGGGTCGCGGCCATACCGGCTGCCGCCTCCCACACGACTCCGCTCCCGCCCTCGCCGCCGCCGCCGCCGCCGCCGCCGCCGCCCCGCCCCAGCCAGCGGGTGACAGATGACCCCTATCTAGCCGCCCTGTGCTGACTACATCAGGGCGTTCTGTCAGTCAGCCGCCTTCCGGGCCGGCTATCCGAACCATTCCACTCGATGTACAATACAGACCGCCTGAGCTGCTGACTCATCGAGCTGCCGCCCCCGATCCCACCAACACTCAGCCGGGTTAAGCTCATAAGGGCACCGTTTCACGTTACTGTGATGTTATAGAGCCCCGCCTTCGAGCTGACCTAGGCCCTGGTCAGGTTTAGCACATAAGAGCACCGTTGTGCTGTGTTGTGGTGTCAGGGAAAGTAGATTGTCTGTGGATAGAACGATACAAAGAAGTTGGCCGTTTCGATGGTGCTACCAAGACGCTGATAGGCGCGATAAGGAATTCTGATTTGTCATACGCTATTTGACTTGTGTTTAAAACGTGATGAAGGATGGCATGATATTATCGTGATTGGTAAAGCTGAGGCTTTACTATATCAAGTGATGGACGTTTTGTGAGCATTTCCGTTTTTTTCGTGACGTATTTCAAATGACGTCCAGAATTGAAGTTGTCGAGGAAAAACGAGAAAAAAAAACATGACATGCATGTTTTTATTTAGAGGCCAAATAAGCCGCGAAGAAATTGATTAAAGTATTAAACAATTTGAAACAATTGAACAAACAAATTATAGTTGGCTGTAAGGTAAATCGGTAAATGTATGATACAATAGAGAGGAAGTAGCCGTAAGGTATTGAAGGGGCTATAGCTGCACCGAGATGGCAGGCAGCATAATGTATTGAAAGGCTGATGGTCGTAAACAAAGCCCTTTCGCTGAAAATGTGCCAAGAGCGGCACGTTTGTTATGTTGTTATTGTCCTGTCACGTATAAACTGGGCGCATACGTCAGTCGGCGAAGTGTTGGCGAGATCATATTCTCCGTGGCGTTATAAGCTTTTCATCCGTATCTGAATGGAGGCATAACCAAACCAACAACAGTGCAGTGGTGCTGAGGTTGTATTTATTCCTCTCTGTTAGTCCCAATTACATTATATCCGGGAGTGTTACTCCCTGCCATAGCAACACATATTGCATTCGTATGGGGTGCGGCATTTTCAGCTCAGTATAGAACAAACACAAAAATAAGCAATAAGCGTGGCAATGATATTCATGTAATTCACACAGCCATACGACATAGGTCCCATTTACTTAACTGTATTTAAATGTAGCAAACGCAATGCCTGTACATTTGCAAACCACATCCTGGCTATACAACATCTTCTTTGCTTAGGTTTTTATTTATGAACACCTGAAGCACATTTCCACTGAGACAAAGCCATTTGGCACTTGGGGAACCTTTCCTCATCTTCGGCGTGTGCAGCCTCCTAATTCTGTGCATAATTACACCGTTTTCCGACTTGGCGCCCATGTGTGCAGTATATTAACTCATGCATGCTACGGCTAGCTTTGTCGAGTGATAAATGACACCACCAGCACCAGTTTAGACTTTAAATAAATACGCTACCATAACGACGTCAGCGTGGTGCCGTCGGCGTCAGCAGGCCCGGCTGGCTGTCCGCAGCTGGTAACAGGCCCGGCTGGCGGTCCGCAGCTGGTAGCAGGCCAGGCTGGCGGTCCGCAGCTGGTAGCAGGCCAGGCTGGCGGTCCGCAGCTGGTAACAGGCCCGGCTGGCGGTCCGCAGCTGGTAACAGGCCCGGCTGGCGGCATGCAGAATTGACCTGCCTGGCTGGCGATTAGCAGTGAAAAGCCTTTTGCTGCTAACCAGGGTACTGCCAAACGACTGACAACGGGCCATATTGAAACGCGCTGTAAGGAGGCAGCGCCAGCAGTCCATTGGCAGGCGATCAGACTAGACTGACTGACGTGACTGACCGTCAGACTGACGTGGCTGACGTGACTGGCGTTGCTGACGTGACTGACGTGACTGACGTGACTGACGTGACTGACGTGACTGACGTGACTGACGTGACTGACGTGACTGACGTGACTGGTGTAACTGACGTGACTGACGTGACTGACGTGATTGACGTGGCTGACGTGACTGACGTGACTGACGTGACTGACGTGACTGACGTGACTGACGTGACTGACGTGACTGACGTGGCTCACGTGACTGACGGGCATGCCGTCAGACACTTATGGATCCAATGGAGAGGGTTTGGGGCCCATGCACCCCCCCCCCCCCTCCCCCCGCTAAAAAAAAATCAGCCGAAAGTTGACATACTTCCTGAGCTAAAAGAAAATCTTAGCAATTTTTAATAGGGAAAAGAATCGAAAATCGATGAGTTTTTAGCATTGTATAATATTCTTCTTTTTGTGTGATTCCCTCAACAAATCAACCTTTTCGTCGTTCTGGATTCGCCCTTGTCGACAGACTGACTGACGTGATGGCGACCTACCGTCACAATGACTGAACGTGAGGCCTGTCAACTGACGTCAGCCATGAGTGGCCGCGGGCTTCATGATCCCGACCTGGGACGGGGCACGGGACTGACACCAGGGACTCATTAGTGGAGAGAAGCCAGAGGATGGATGCGGGAGACGGAGAGAGCGGGTAATACCAGCGCCTGCAGAGAAGATACCGTGACGAGACTGGCAGGTGTGTGACGTGTGTGACGTGTGTGACGTGTGTGACGTGGGGAGGGGGAAGGCTGGGGTGATGACGAGAATGGTCGGGGGATGCATGGGAATTGGGAAGCCCATGCCATGACATTTGGGTTTGATGTTAAAGGGAATGTTTCACCTTTCTGAAAGTTGTCAAATATACGCTGGTTGTAATCGAAAACATGAAGTAAGTGCTGCTGAAAACGATGATGATATTTTTCTCTCTTGAAAAGTCACTTAACTTTTTTTTTTAATTGGGGGGATGATGACGTCATTATTGAGCTATAGACCGCCGCTGATTGGCTGACAAAGTGGGATTGGCTGAAAAAGTCACTGTCAGCCAATGAGCGGCGGCACTAGCCTAGACCCCATTTTGCAAACTATAAATTGAATTGCTTAAAAACGGCTAAGTTTTGGGGAAAATGACCTTAGTATTTTCGACATTTCAATAACGGCCAAAGATAATGGCTATCTCAGTTCAAAACCAATGCAAAGGTGAAACATTCCCTTTAATGGGTAAGCAAATATTGTCCAAAATAACTGGTGTTTTAAACGACCTGTAACGGTGTTACGGCCCAAGCAAGTATTTTTGTCTCAAATGTTCAGTACCTACCGTCTCGATACCTACTAGTCAGATAGGTATCTGTAGCAACTAGCAACAGATCCTGACTTTCAGCCCGACAGCTCAGATGGTGCAGACAATATCAGTTATTTTCGTGCACACTCAGTATATCCGCGATTTCTCTCGGACAAAGGTAACTATTACATTAAGTTAACAAGTGCAGCATAGCGCCATTAACCACCACATTATTTACCAGGCTCCATAAGTTCCACAGGTTTACGGGATCCCTCTAGTTAGTTCTGTAATTCATGGTAATTCACAGGACCTATCTTAGAAGGAGAAGTTACTGCCGCACCTTGCCCGACGAGCAAGAAATGACTGCTAGCTAATGTTTCGTGCTTCTTGCTGACACGTTGCTGGTATAGGGTAGTGAATTGTGATACAAGGTACAAGGTAGTGAATTGTGATACAAGGTACAAGGTAGTGAATTGTGATACAAGGTACAAGGTAGTGAATTGTGATACAAGGTACAAGGTAGTGAATTGTGATACAAGGTACAAGGTAGTGAATTGTGATACAAGGTACAAGGTAGTGAATTGTGATACAAGGTACAAGGTAGTGAATTGTGATACAAGGTACAAGGTAGTGAATTGTGATACAAGGTACAAGGTAGTGAATTGTGATACAAGGTACAAGGTAGTGAATTGTGATACAAGGTACAAGGTAGTGAATTGTGATTCAAGGTACAAGGTAGTGAATTGTGATACAAGGTACAAGGTAGTGAGTTGTGATTCATCACGCATCCAATTCTCATGCGTGATCTGGGGATGTACCGAATCGAAAATCCAGGTAGTATTAGTCCTAGCTAACGTTTATTGACGAGATTCTTTCTTCGGATATCCTTTTTGTGAGAGACACGCTCTTGTCCGACAGTCAGTCTCTGTCCCAATACACCCCGCAACACTTTTTGCACTTGCCGCTAACACAGGCGAAGACACACTCCCAGATATGTCACAAGCCACGTGTCTTTTTAGAGTGTGCGGGTAATAGAGCTGCAAAAACGAGACCCGGCAAAACACGGCATCAAGCCTGACGGGCATGGTGACTGGTGAGCTGACATGTCAGACTTACGTCGTGCTTCGTCACGACAAAGCAGTGCATTCAACACAAGACCCAATGCACGCCGTCCTTTCGTCGCGTTCCGCTTAGATGCAAGTGAGGCGCAATGCATGGTATTCAATTTTCTGACCATCCTGCAACTCTAGTGTGTGACATGACGAGGGCATCATCCACTGATGTAAGATGACTGGGACACCTGTATCAGCCGAACAACTGTCCTCCGGAGTTCGTACAAGGTTGGCACTAATGCGGGAACCTCGTCGTACTACGTCCCGATACCAGAACTTCGCTGGAGCAGACGTCGGCCTCGGCCACAGCTGTTCTCAGCGGAGACGTCAAATGCCAGACACCCGTCTAGGCGATCCTCGGCCGACAGATGCAGACGACGGATTGACTTTAGTGGTTTCCTCGTCGCCTGTAACGTCCTCTGTCATCGCCATATGCATAATCCGATGTCGTCCGTAATGTTATGAATCACCACCGTTGGCACAGGGAGCGTCTTCCGTGCTGACATTACCGGTCATTGCCGCCGCTCTTCATGACCGTGATGTCGCCGTGACGTCATAACATCACCCCGGCTGATGTGTGACGTCATCGGCGCTGATATATGACGTCACCGTTGTTATCCCGTGACCTCACTGCCGCTGACCTGTGACGTCATCGATGCTGACCTGTGACGTCACCTCTATTGATCTGTGACGTCACCGTATCTGACCTGTGACGTCACCGGCGGCGGTTGCGGCGCTCTGTGCTCTCCGTTCAGTGAAATGATCCGCTGGCCAGACGGCTGTGACGTCACCGACTGGCCAGACGGCCAGAATAGATGGCCGAAGTGGGGATGAAAAATACCGCTCGCCCGGGACTAATGCCGCTGATTTATCGCTCTGTTTTAGAGAGTGTTTCCAAATATCCCCGGGCACGACACGGTATTGGACGCCAGCAAAACATCGGCACGTGGAGAATGAATTGAAGCAGAAAAATAGCTGTCATTTTCTGAACGGCCATTCGATTCTTATGGCTCGTTTGTTTCAGCATTGCCATTGAAACTAGCTTGAAACACAGTTTGTTTTGATTGCAATGTTGTTTATTTGTAAAGGGAGTATTCAGGCACGTAGCCAGGATTTCGTCCAGGGGAGGGCTGAAAAAATGTGCATCGCAATCAGGATGACAAGGACAATCGGTATTGGTAGGGCAGGTGTCACACTTCCGTACGCAATACTGTAGCCACAGTCTGTAGGTAGTGTGACGAGCCTGAACAAGTGGCGGGCGGTGCAGCCGGCTTGATGACGTCATTGGTAGGGTATACTTAATGGCGGAGGCCTGTTTACTACTCAATCAGACTTAATGGCATAGGCCTGTTTACTACTTGATCAGACTTATTGGCGGGGCTAGGTTAGGGTAGGTTAGTTTAGGTACCATAACCTAAACCAACCTAACCTAACCCCGCCATTAAATCTGATTGAGTCGTAAACAGGCCTACGCCATTAACTATACCCTCCCAGTGATGTCATCAAGTCGGCTGCACCGCCCGCCCCTTGTTGCACTCCCTATACTGGTGTACGGAAGTGTGACGCCTGCCCTACCAATACTGACATACCTAGCATGAAATGGTAAAAATAGCTCCAACCTTGAATCAGCCAAACACAGGTCAGCCTGCAATGGGTGGTAATCCCTTTTGAAGTCTTGTTGCAAGGCTATGTGACTGGCCCCAGTTGGATTGGACACAAATACTGGTGCAGTATATCACCAATGGCATGCAAAGTTTGGCAATAGGATGTGTGCAGAATTACAGTGGTTTACTTTACCCTACAATAGACAAGCAGCATCATCCTCAATTCACTAATAAATATACAACCACTGGTCCACTGAAGTCCTCTGCTATCCCAGGCTACAAAACAACAGATCGTGGCAAAATCTAACATTGGGAAGGTTTTGCAAACCGAGCAACACTAAAAGAGGTGAGTAAGCACTCAGTACTCACCATAGTTGTTTATCAAGGCCGTTTCGTTATAGGGTCATGGGCCGTATCAAGGTAACTTTATAACTTTGGGCCGTAGCAAGCGTATCATCAAGTCCATAAATAGGCTGTATAAGAGGTTGTTTATACACCATATAAACAACTTTTGAGCGTTATCTATTGCCTTGTTTTGAGCTAACTTTGAAATGATTCTGGAGGAGGAGCGAACGGCGAGAAATGCAACTAACATATCAATGGCCATAACAGATCATAAACCTGATGAAATCTTTCAGTATTAGCTTTGACAAATTGTTTCCTAATTCAAAAATATGTTATTTATAAATATATTTGCTGAAATTGTGTGATACCTGTGATACCAGAACCCTTCGATTGCATTCTTGAACATCTTGAAATAGAGGATGGTGGCCAACTATTGTGATGCAATATATCCGAAAATTCATGAATTTGTCAAATACAGGATGGATCATTCAAAATAGACCATAGTCATGTGTCTAAAATACAGGGCTATGTTTTTCACATACAGAGTTTGTTTTTTCACTACCAAACGCAGAGAATCGTGTGATACCCGCTGATACCTGGTACTTAGTTGGTATGTAAGTACCTCTACTTTCGATGAATGGGTTATAAATGCCCATTGGACTTGGACCATTACTATCTTCCTCGTCGCAGGATACGTATTTTTTTTTAGTAAGTGCAATACTGCAGTGCGTTATTATTAACCATTGGTGGCCGGAAAGATAATGGTCCACTAAATTCACGAAATGAAGCGTCGCACAGCGAGCGACACCTGATGTTTAGGTATAAAAGAGCTAATGGTTTTCATATGAAGTTTTGTGTCCTCTTCCCCCTTGGCTACGTGCCTGGGAGTATTCATAGGTGGAGCTTTTCAGAAAAAGTTGGTGGGGCAAAATATCACATTTCCTGGTTGTTTTGGCATGGTTGAAGTGCAAAATTGTCATTTTAACGCCAGGAAACATACAAATCTGACAAACGTTGGTGGGGCAAATCGGAAAGTTGGTGGGGCAGTGGCCCCACCATTTTAATAGGAAACTCAACCCGTGGGAGTATTCTATCTTGACATATTTCTTGAAGTTTGACATTAATGGGTATCTTGAGGTGAAAAATACGAGTATGACTTTGGTTTGGGCAACTTATTCATATCCGTGGAGAAATCAGCAAGTTTCGCTTTTGTATGACGCATGACGTTATAAGTTTCCCACGGCCGGCTCCGCCCACTACACAAGGGTCGGCCGCGCCGCTACAGTGGCTGAACGGAACACTCAGGTATTGGCGCGGCGCTAATAGATAAGGGGCCGGCGTCAGAGAGTGTATCGGAGGTCTCGGATGTAGGGCCATACCAAACGGACGGAAAAGTATGGCATAACATACGGAAAATGCAAAAGGGAATCCAACATTATGACCCACTGGATCCAGTTACATAGGAAAGAGTGATACCATTCGATTCAGCAAATCTATATATAGGCTGGGAGGTACAACACATTCTCCGTATTTGACTAGATACACTCCCTTTAAAGGGAATTGTTTACCTTTAACACGGGGTTGTGAACTGAAATAGCAGATTTGTAGAACAGATCGGAAAATGGGTTGTGTGAAAAAAAATTAGCTCCCTACGTTAGTAGTTTCGACACAGGACTAGTGGGCCCCTTTTAGAAGAAGAAGTTGAATATCCCCGAAACTTGTTTCGGATCTTCACAACGGTTGTTTACGTTACAAGCAGCCTGCGTATATATGCCTGAAGTCCGTCGTTATTGTGTGCAATAGTTTCCATATACAAGCTACCATATGTATGACGTCATAATTGTCATTATGGTTGTGTATGGTCATGAAGGAAAAAAGAGAAACATGTCCATTTTTCGACGAATATCCATTTACCGTCCAAACAAATGCCATATTCGTTTTTTTTCAGCTCGAGATAACCCGTATAGACAAATTGCAAGACAACTTTCAAGGTGACCTATTCCCTTTAACCCGCGACTTACTGGGGGTCTTTTTTTGCCTCCCTCCCGTTATTTTGCAATAACTCTTCAACCAACACCAGTATCATCACTAATCTTTCAGTACCTTCTCTCACACCAATTCTGCACATGTTGGCCAAAGGAAAAAGATGAGTTTATTATAGGTCAACCGGAAAGGACGTCAGAGGGACGTCGTGATTTTCGTTTTTTTTTTGGGTGAAAAATAATGGTTTGCGGAAAACGCTGTCAAAGGTACCATGTTTGATATAAATGAAATTGTTAAGTAGGTTTTTGTTCGACCTTCTCCTTGAAATGACGATCTAAATATTACAAAATGAAACAATTATTTGCATGTGCATTCGGGTACAACCCTTCATCAGATGTATTGATTAAAACATGACACTCAATTACAGGATCAAAACATTTCGATAGCTCGTGAAGTTCGATTATCTTATCCTCGTATACTGTCAAACTATAACACCACTCGTCGATCCAAACAAGTAACAAGACATATAAGCAATAAGCATATTGCCAACTACTAATCGTTTCGTTCTAATCGTGGCTACCTGTTCAAATCAATCGCGATCACCATCAGTCAAAAAGGTCGGCCATCACAAAACTAATCAATGTCGCACAATATGACAAACACGCATCCTCATAACACACATCTATCCTGACATAAGACGCCACGATTAAATTTGTTCGTTCAAAACTGGCTTCTTGTCCCTGATCATGATAGATTCGGCGATTTTCCTATCTAGATGGTCTCTAGTTTTCATCAAAATTCAATTTCTAGAGGTGGATCAGAACTTTTTTCCGCTTTGTTTTGTGATGGCCGACCTTTTTGACTGATGGTGATCGCGATTGATTTGAACAGGTAGCCACGATTAGAACGAAACGATTAGTAGTTGGCGATATGCTTATTGCTTATATGTCTTGTTACTTGTTTGGATCGACGAGTGGCGTTATAGTTTGACAGTATACGAGGATAAGATAATCGAACTTCACGAGCTATCGAAATGTTTTGATCCTGTAATTGAGTGTCATGTTTTAATAAATACATCTGATGAAGGGTTGTACCCGAATGCACATGTAAATAATTGTTTCATTTTGTAATATTTAGATCGTCATTTCAAGGAGAAGGTCGAACAAAAACTTACTTAATTATTTTCAATGCTCCTTGCTAAAGCACTACGTGATATAAATGAAATTGTCTTAAATCAAATTACTGACAATAGACCTGGCTATGAAACTGCAATCTCGGGTTTTTGAGTTTTTTTCATTCAAAATTTTGACAAATCCAAATATTTTATTTTATTTTTGTACAATATTTAAAAAACAGAGCTATCCAAAAACCGGAATATTTGTGATCGAGACGTGTTCGGTGAATATGTGTACCAAATTTGAAGTAGATATCTTCAAAAATGACTGACCTATGACCTTCAAATGACAAAAATCGACCACCTCTCACAGCATTACTATGCATAAAAAATGAATTTCCGTTTTTGCTTTTTACTTCTATTTATATGGAATAAACAATGTTCTAAGGCCATTTTATTTTGTTTGCGTTCTAGACGAAAAACAAACCCATACACATGTGTTACAACGCCTAATGACCGTAATCTGCAGTTTGACCTCGTGACTTCGGATCACCTTGACCTGACCCAAGGTCATAAACAGCTTAGAAAGGTACTTAGAAGTGCCAGACACACGCATCATACCGATTTATCGACTGTTTATGCGTTTATTATCGCAATTTTGCGCGACAATTCCATCCATCGAGACCTTTTGACAAACATTTTGTCAAACATTTTGTATTTTACGTTGTACTTGACATTTTGTACTTGTCCTGACCTGTGACGTCATCAGTGACCCCGGGGTCAACAATATTAGGTTTCCCTCGATCAATTTCTCAGGGCTATCGAATGTCGTTTGAATTTGTACAATCAAGTCCATTAGATCCGGAGATCCGAGGGGGGGGGGGCAAAAATAGCCCCCCCCCAGTAAGTCGCGTTATGGAATATACTCCAGTAACTCGCGGGTTAAGGTTGCATGACATATAGGAGGACAAGGTATGAAGTGTCTACAGTAAGTCTTCTAAAATAGCGCACTGCCTTGATAAAGTTCCTACAAATGTCTCATCAAAAGCTGATGCACCGAGTGAACGAGAAACAGTGGGATATATCTGTGGAGGACGGACTTCCATCTGGTCATCACGACAACTAACTAACACCTGTTTTGACTGTTTCAGGGTTACCAAACGACTTAAAGGTGTACTGGCAGCAATACCCGTGGGGTCTCGGAGTGGCGCTCTGCAAGATCCGAGCCCTCGTCTCTGAAATGTAAGTACCACAACCGATGAGTTAGGCCAGTAACTCACCGAATACTAAATAATATTTATATAGTTCACCACTGGATACCTTGTCTACGAGCAATGAGAAATCCTCGAACAATGCCTGTCAGAGCTATTGCTTTCCAATGAATGAATTATGGATCATATCTTGTGATACAACGTAATGTTCCGTACTGCGCGGTTCTGTGTTGACATAAGCATATCAATTGTGGGACTGTGCCTTGACATTGCTGTCAGCTTTTATTCGGGTTAACCATAAGAAACTGGGCTACATATACACAACACGACACCACATCGCATTTATCTGACGATGAAATGCGCTGAAATGCACGCTGAAATGCGCTGTACTGATCCGATTTGGCGTCGACTACATTGTGAGGTTTTCAACTGAAACAAGCAGAACGAAAGGAAAATATTTTCGTTTTACCCAGACTGTGGCATATCTATGCTAAACGATGTCGTCCTCGTTCATCTGCCAGGGAAATATTCACCTAACACCGACCAGACTGGTTATTGCTCCAACTTTTTTGGAACGATTCAATCATGATTCATTTTCGAATCCGAATGATTTAATCACCGTTCGATTCACGGATACAATTTTGAGAATTGATTCCTTCTGATTCAAAGAATCAAAACAATATTTTAATTGATTCACGTTTGATTCAACATTTAAATATATTGAGGTGAATTTATGTCAAATCAATAAAAATGCAAACATGTATATATATATATATATATATATATATATATATATATATATATATATATATATATATATATATATATATATATATATATACATATATATATATATATATATATATATATATATATATATATATAAATATATATATATATATATATATATATATATATATATATATATATATATATATATATATATATATATATATATATATATATATATATATATATATATATATATATATATATATATATATATATATATATATATATATATATATATATATATATATATATATATATATATATATATATATATATATATATATATATATATATATATATATATATATATATAT